>CM033469.1:167064308-167244308 GCA_019447015.1 Hymenochirus boettgeri
AAACTTGATTGACAGCTGAAAATATAAGAAATTTTAATTGGATATCTAAAGAAATAGGGGGCAGATCAACAAAAAAATGATACAGTGGTGGTTGGGAAGAATTATATGTTTCCAGTTATGGTCAATTTAAAATGCAGTAACCTATTTTCGGTTTAGATGCCCTTTAGTTGGTAAGATCTGACCTACCTTACCCTTGCTAATGTAATTTTAATTGTTCATGCTTGTTTTCCAAAGCAGGCTTTTCGGATTATTTGTACTGAGTTAAGGTGGAACTGTGGTCTCCAAACAAGTTGATAAGTCCATAATCAACCTCTCTACGCGCTGCACACCCAATATATGAAGAATCGCTGATCAGAAAGTTAGGTGGTGGGAGGTTCTGAATCTGTGATCACAAATACTAGTTCCTCCTTTCTAATCTGCAGTGTGCACATGCTCAGTGCAGGGAAGGCAGAATAAACCAGGAAGAGATTGAGTTACAGTGACTAAAGGAAGAGCGGAGAGGCTACAGGAGGTTTAAAAGGACTGCAAGGAGATGGGCCTATGAAAGAGGAGACACAGGGAGTGGGAATAAAGTAATAAATACTCAGTAAGCAATTCCTGTCAATTTACCTACATTCATTTTTGGACCACAGTTACCCTTTAAGTAGTCTGTCTTGTCATTTTACCACCACAAGTTTCTGGTTAAGTTCCTGGTTTAAGGAGGGCTACAGTACATTTAATGTTACACTTTTATTTATTATGTGACATTCATTATAATAATGTATATTTTGGTTGCATTGCTTATTTTATCTGCTTCCCCCCATGAACCTCATATGAGTCTGCTGTGTAAAGCTGTTTGGGATTTGATAATGTTAGGACATAGCGCTTTGATTGACTATGATAGGATGGTCTATAGATGGTTTGAGACACAAATAGGTTGAAAAATACACTGCTTAATATAAACATAGTAAAGTATACACCAGTACAGATGTGCATTATTATCAATCATAAATCTTATACTAAGCACTGACATTGTAACAGCCAACATTAAAATATTTCTGGATGTATATCTATTGTCATTTTCTGCTGAAATGCAAACGTGCTGTCCTAACATTTTTTGCTTGTGTCTGCATAGTCAAGAGTTTTTGCATATGTAATAGAAATGGAAATTTACAATTGAAAATGCAACGGTCATTGTAACAGAATTGAAATAATAAGCTTTTAATTAGTTTTTGCTTTTGGCAAAGATAGAAGGAGTTGATCCTTCTCACCTGGGCAACATGTTTTGCATCACAAAAGCATTCAGTGCAAATGACTAAATTCGAGGCCAGAATTACACTTATTGGGGAATAAATCTATGTAAAATTCTTCTTGAGTACAGCATATGCATAAAGGTTATTATCAGTACTTAATAAATGAGAGCCAGTCACTTGCCAAGCCACTCATTCCCCATCAAGACATTTGGCAGATTTTACTGATACAAAATTCCATGCTTTTACATTACCATTTTTTCTCTGGATTAATGATTTATATGCAGAATATATTTTTTTAAATTCTTACTATTCACTGGGCTGTAAAGAACATGGAAAACTAAAGGGAAAGCTTATGTGCACAGATTTTAGATCATGCAATAGTGTTAATGGACAAACATTATAAGAAATCCAGAAAGTGTGTTGCTTGTTGAACAAAAGAGCAGTCTTTAAATAAAAATTCACTACTGCAGAGAAATTTAAACTGCATCTAATATACAGATGTGTCCTAATGGATGCCCAGTGATATCATTAATGGGCCAAGATGAGTTGGCAACCGTAACATATTATAAGTATTCCATTTTTAATAGTACCCAAAATATCTGCGAGCATTGTGCCAAAAATCCCAATAATAAATTCATGTTAGCACTAAACATGCGGCACAGGATGATTATCTCCTGCAAATGTCCTAGGTTTCTTTTAGATTTGTGAACATACTGTTAAAAATAACGAAGCATAAGCATTAGTATAAATTAAAAGACAATCTGCTCAAGCTTGCTGTATCCAATACACTTCAGTACAATTGATGTAGATAACTAAAAATTTATAATAATACATGCTTTAAAACTGAGAGCCAGTATTGAAAACAACACAAATTCTTAAAGGACACTCCACCCTCATAAGAATATCTTTTAGAAAGAATGGCCTTTTTAAAATATTTGATATATCATACTTTGTCCTATGAATTCATTCCTGTATGCCTGCTATGTCTTCTGGAGGCCCTCATGGAACTGAGGCTATTTAAAACCTGTACTGACCTGTACTGAGCCTGGCATGCTCAGAAGAGGCAGATAGGATAGTACTTCAACTGTGATGTCAGCTGTCAAATCAATAACTGACAGTTGCTAACTTGAGAACCAGAAAGCAGGAACAGGGCAACAGGACATTTTAGGGCTGGACTTGCCCTTTAAACAGGATGTAGGTATGTCGATTTTCTGCATAGTAGCACAGCACAATGTGTGATCTTTCAGAAGAATTTACAATTAAAAAACAAAACATTGGCTCCGAAGGGAGATTTGATCTGGTATTATTTCCTGCTTTCTTCTGGTTCAACTTGGGTTTTTTACTTGCTTATAGATCTTATTCCTCATTTGAGAAGAATGTAACTTCAAATAGAAATACACAAACATTTTCAACACCACTACACACATACAGGGTTATTTATAAAAGTTCTTATAGTTTACAAATGGCGCTAATTTGCCTAGCCAATCAATCGTTACTTAACATTTGAAAGCTATCACTGATTTGTTGGGGCAAAATTAGACCCATTTTAAACAAAGAACTTTTTTTTGAATCTTTCTGTGTGCTCCCAGCACGTAATAGATCATTTACTGTTCTAGTGTTCACTGGCATAATTATCTGCCTCCACACTCCACATCTCTGGCTCTGCCCCCCACCCTCTGCCCCCTCCCGTCTTGGGTGTGGAAATATCGGTAACCCTAACATCAAAGATATAGCTACCCACACAGTCTCTATCCTCTCTGGTTCTCCTTTGTTTGTTCCAAAAAAATGATCATAAATTAGATTATATGGTTGTCAGAGCCCCCACCCCAGAAATACCCAACAAAAATATCATACCCTCCAAGTGTACCGATTTTCCCGGTATTGTACCTTTTTTAAAACGGGAGTACCGGGCATAACAAAAGTACCGGTTTGTACCGGGTGCCTGGCATGTGTACCGCCCGATCATGTGTGCGCCAGTCACTCGGCTGCAACATGCTACCGTTCTGGCTTGGGTCAGATATTTGGGGGCGAGCGTGGTGGGGTTTGGGCAGAGCAAGGTGGTGTATCAAAGCGTACTGTTTTTCTTTCTTGGGAATGTTTGGAGGGTATGAATATCGTGCATTTATTGTGCTCACATAACATTTTTTGTTTGTTTCGGACATCTAGGTCCTGGTAACCCTGCCTTGGAGCTGACCCTTTTTGATGTCCAATGTCCTGGTCAGATTTGAAACTAAAGCTAACATAACCTGAATCATATGGCAGAGCACCTTGACATTAAGTCGTTCATTTTGTCTTACGCTAGGTACACACAGCACAGATTTCTGAAGATGACGACAGGATCTGAAAGACCTGTCTGCCATCTTCAAAGATTGCATACATACACACAGTCCCGAGCATTCTCCCTATGCAACTTCATAAGGAGAATGCTCGGGACTGTGTGTTTTATCGGCCGCGCTAGACTCTTCTATAGGGGAGTCTACGCGGCCGATGGAAATTTTCGGCCTTTCCCGAACGAGCGTACGGCCGACCTGATCGTTCGGCTGCCGCACTCGTTGGGGAAGGAGTTAATCGCACATAAAGATAAAGCCCTATCCGACGGTATCGGGCTTTATCGTAACTGTGTGTACCCAGCTTTACCTTGCATTTGATGTGGGTGTTTGGAAAATTATGTTACTAACAGGGAATTTGTGTTTTATTTCCCCACACAATGACCACCAAGTTCTACCACACTGCTCAGTTTTAAGCTACTGCAAAAATGTGTTACAGATGTTTTGTGCTCATGGTAGTGTGTTAGCCAATCTTTAACAGGACATTCGGCATGGGACCTTGTGACGATAGAAGAGGTGTGTCTAACTGTGCACATACACACAATTTCCCTCCCTCCAGTTCGGCAGGGCTTATACTTCCCTTATTGCCCATTACTGGAGTGGAGTTTTACTTGTATTTTTTTCCAGTAGTCCCTACCACTTTGACAAATGTTACAAGTGGAAATCCTGTGTAGATGGAGATGCATAATATAATCAATCACAACCTGCACTCTTGTCCTGCCAATGTATTACCACTTTGCTACCGTTTATATGCCAGCGATAGTTGCAACTTTTGCGTGGCTTTAAAGACAAATAGGACTATAATTTTTTTTTTTGATTGTTATATATCTAATTCTAAACCTGCAGAGGAGCCAGCTACACCAGCCTCTTTTCACTCCCCACTGGCACAAATTAAAATGAGAACATTTACTTAATCCCATGCAGATTCAAAGTTTGCATAATGTTTCACAAATCCAGTTCTGCCGGGTGTACTTATTCTTAAGTGCAACCGACCTGCAACACCTCAAATTGCTATCTGCACCCGTTTTTCTGGTTGGTGCTATATACCTCACCCGATCATACAAGGAAACGCACAATCGGCAACGATTTACCCACAGTCCCGATCGCCAGATCATTTTCCGATACAAGCTTGGTTGCGGCCGCCACCCATACCTTGCGATACACATCACTATTGGTCGGTCAGCCAACAAATATCTTATTTGTGTACGCAGCCTAGTCAAATATTAATAAAATAGTAACACAACATTTTGGGGGCCAAATTAAACTTTGCAGAGTGGTACATTTACTTAATTATGTTGTTTCTAAACTTTCAGAAAGAAATGTTTGGAAAATGCCTTTAAACACAGCGCACACTCATTTTTTTTTCCATCTAAAGCTGCAAAAGAGGTAACATCTCCACTTCCACTAATGCTAACCACACAGGGATTGGCCACACCACCTCCGCCTCAAATTTTTGAGATATTTTGTTAACCCTACATTCAGGCAAAACTTGAAGGATTCACACAAAAAATTGCTCCATTTAAGTGCTCTCCCTCTTCTCCCAGATCTCACATCGGTTTCATAGAAAACCGATCGGGGATCCCAAGATTTAAAAATGCATGATTTCTTATAATTTCATCTTTTTTATTTATCCTCACGGTAGGTAAGACCCCTTCTTCAATCAACCAATATTAGGTGATCAGTATTGATCTTTTGCCAATTACAAAAAATTACTTTTTGTAAAAGCTTTCTGGTGTGTCGGATTTCGACAAAGCAAATACAAAGCAATATTGGGAACGCCCATTTCAAGATGGATTCAGATTTTTATCTCAGACTTGAAAAAGAAGAAAAGAGAAAACCTCTATATCCTGCTGGGAGAGGAGGAAGCCACAGCAAATATTAGGCACACTAATGTATGGCCTGTCCCACAGACTGGAGAGATCATCAATGACTTAGGGGCATATTTTATACGGTTTGTTAAACTTTCCGCCTTCTTTAATGCCTCTTTTCGACAATTTTCGCTATTTACAAAGCAGTGATAACCGGGTGAAAGATCTTACCGCTACATTTCGCTTTTTGCTTTTCGCCATACATCGATGCGGTAAACCGCTCAAGCTTATTTAAAAATGGCGAAAAGTGTATTTTTGCTTTAAGTACAGCCATGCCAATTCGCCAAATCTGAGGTGCGAAAATGCATAAGTGCCCATTTATTTAGCCTGCCCATGGGTCCATGTGGATTCTCAATACTAAAAAGTACTCAGGGGGGTGTTAGCACTATTTTTAGCATTTACTGTAATACAATCTGAGATTTCTCTTCTTTTAAAGGACAACTCCACCCTCATAAGAACATCTTTTGAAAGAATGCCTCTTAAAATATGTTGATGTATCATAGATTGTCCTATGAAATTCTGTAACTGTAGGCCTGTTATGCTTGTGGATGCCTCATGGAAACTGAGCAATTTTAGAAACCTGTACTGAGCCTGGGATGCTCAGAAGAGGCAACCACGGGGGGGGGAAATTGAGAACCCAGACAGCCAAAACAAGAATAGCCCCCTCAACCAATTAACCCTTTACTTTAAATAAGACACAGACAACCATTTTTTTGGGTGAACAATCGGCCACGGCTTATTTTATTAAATTAACATATTTGGCAATTTGCATAAACTGCATATTTGCATAGATATGCCCCTTTGGCATATTTCCACCACTGTACACCTTGCTCGCCATAAACATCCTTGTTGTTAACCATCATAGCCGTAGAACTCAGCTTTGAATGCCAACCTCTGTCTAGCCAAGGGCATGTAACGGCTCCATCCATATCCAGCAAGGGTGTACCCGCCACTAGGAGCCTGTGTACTCCTACACCGTGCTCCTACCCCACCCAAAAGAACAACGCTTGCTCTATACCATCCTGCAAGCCCACTAAAAATATGTCAAGGCCAATCTCGTTCAATGCGTTCCATCCGGCCTCATTAGTGAACCTATTGTCACCCTCCACTGTCTGTGTCTTACCACTACTCCTCCCAAGGATCTGCACGAACCTGGAGATTCGTGTGTTAACAACCCTCCTAGCCCTCTCATGGCTGGGGTCCCCTTGCACCTGCCTACCACCGGGGAACATCTCAGACCAACAATGACGCCTCGGTAAAAAAGTTTTTTTATCCGGCAATATCGTCCTTCATCAGGCCTTAGTCATATTTCCAAGTTAGAGGGGTGTCAGTTGAAAAATCTGGGAGAAAATGCGATTGGCTCACTGCGCATGTTTTACATTTTGACTAGTCGCTTCCACGTCCGTGTGTGTAACCACACATATGGCTTACCATTGATTCAGGACATTAGGAGATTGATATTTGTAAGTTTTTTTTACATTACATGGGGTTTTTTGGTGTGATTTTGTAACTTTGAAATGTATTTTTCTCTATTTTTTTCCAGAAAATTGTGTAGAAATGCGAAATTCTATGAAGAACTGCGCCCAAACCATTGATGGTTAATGAAAGAACTACAGTGCTACTAGCTGAAGGTGTTTAGATTTCAGGAAAATATATAGTTTGTGGGGGGGATTTCTGAGTTATCAGGGTGTTTTTGGAAAAAACTGCAGACTGTCCAAATTCGGAGTTGGCTAAATATTTCGCTGTTTCTCAACCATCATACATTGTCTCACATCGTGGTTTTCGCTTCCACGTCCGCATGTGTAACCACACATATGGCATACCGTTTGACTCGGAATTTGGGAGATTGATATTTAGTAACTTTTTTTACATCCGTCAGGTTTGGGCATGATTTTACCTTTTAAAGTTGTTTTTGTTCATTTTTCAGAAAGTGCGAACTTCTACGAAGAACTGCGCCACACAAATTGATGGTATGAATGAAGAACTACAGTGCTACATAGCTGAAGGTGTTTAGATTCAGGAATATATAGTTTGTGGGGGTTATTTTCGGAGTTACGTGCGGGGTTTTTGTGGAAAAAAACTGCAGACTGTCCAAATTCGGAGTTGGCTAAATATTTTCGCGTTTTCGAGCCATCGTGCATTGTCTCACTTTGTGCTTTCGCTTCACGTCCACATTGTAACCACACATATGGCATACCGTTGATTCAGGACATTGGGAGATTGATATTTAGTAACTTTTTTTAGATTCCATGAGGTTTTGACTGATTTTACCTTTTGACGTTGTTTTATGTTCGTTTTTCAGACAAATGCGAACTTTACACAAAGAACTGCGCCCCACACCATGATGGTATGAATGAACAAACTACGCGTTACATAGCTGAAGGTGTGTTAGATTGCAGGAATATATAGTTGTGTGGGGGTTATCTCTAAGTTACGGGGGTGTTTTGTGGAAAAACTGCCAGACTGTCCAAAATCGGAGTTGGCTAAATATTTTGCCGTTTCTGAGCCATCGGATTGATCTCACTTTGTGGCTTTTCGCTTCCACGTCTGCGGTGTTACCACACATATGGCTACGTTTGATTCAGGACATTGGGAGATTGATATTTAGTAACTTTTTTTACATTCCATGGGGTTTGGCATGATTTCGACCTTTGGAACGCTGTTTGAGGTTCATTTTTTTGAAAATCTGGTAAAAGTGCACAATTTCTACGAAGAAACTGCGCCCCACAACCATTGATGATATGAATGAAGAACTACGGCGTTACATAGCTGAAGGTGTGTATAGATTTCAGGAGTAGTATATAGTGGTGGGGGGTATTTTTGAGTTGGGGGGGTGTTTCGTGGAAAAACTGCAGACTGTTCAAATACAAAACTGGCTAATTTTTTTTGCTGCTATGACATTGGCCACTGGTCACGCTTGGGTTAGTTGGTAGCCATGTCTCTGGGTACACCATGGATGTGGCATACGTTTTATTCGGAGGGGTTAGGCTTTCATATTTGAGATGCGTTGAACTTTCCTCCACCGTTTTTAGCGAAATTCGCATTTGATTTTGGCTCTGATTTTTACAGTGAGGAGGAAAAAGGAAAATGTGAGAAAGTAACTTACAATTTGACGAAGAGCTGCGTCCGTTGGGTACCTGCATTTTGATCAAAACAACCTCAATCGTAAATCCTGCGAGTGTGTAGTTTCTAAAAATATCTCACTTGTGGGGATAGTTTAGATAATTGGTAGATATTCTAGTGTTAACTGGTAGTAGTGGTTACACATTTTATTTGGTTGTAATATTCTAGAGGTGCAGTTTTAGTTTGGGGGGGGTCTCTGTACAGGAAAAGTCGGGTACCTACATATATCTGGTATCGTTGTACTCGGGAGTATCTGAGCTTTTAGAAACAGTAAGATTTTTGTGCGTAACCTTAAGATAACTATAAGTAAAAATGGGAAAAATCCATGAAAATTGCAAAATTTCATTTTTTTACATATTTACCCATAATTCCAGTGAATTTCCAGAAAAGTTTACAAATTCTGTTACCATGTTAAAGACACTTTGTGCTGAAAAAAACAATGTATAATATTCCTGATTTACTGCAAGGTTTCCTAATGTAAAATTAGTCTAAAGCGATTAAGGGCAAAATCCTGAAAATTCTTCTGGCAGTTAACGCAAAAAAAAATGAAAAAAAAAAAACAAATCTCCTGGCAGTGAAAGGGTTAATCATAAATTGAATACATGTCAGTAGCACTACCCTGATTTGTGTGTGTTGCTCATGCCTTCAATCCAGCACACATTTTGTTTAGGGGCAGTATCCCCCCTCCCTCTTTTAACCACTCCCATCCGACCTGACTTTTTACCCACAAACAAACTGTCAAGCCTGCACACAGCATACAGCATTGCAACTGTCAAAACTCTGTCACCATACTTGCTACAGTAAAACTACTCACAGAAGAATAGTTTTTGAGAGCAAGGAACTTGATTGACAGCTGAAATATAAGAAATTTTAGATTGGATATCTAAAGAAATAGGGGGCAGATCAACAAAAAAAATGATACAGTGGTGGTTGGGAAGAATTATAGTTTCCAGTTATGGTCAATTTAAAATACAGTAACCTATTTTTCGGTTTAGATGCCCTTTAAGTTGGTAAGTCTGGACCTACCTTACCCTTGTTTAATGTAATTATTAATTGTTCATGCTTGTTTCCAAAGCAAGGCCTTTTCGGAATTATTTGTACTGAGTTAAAGGGAACTGTGGTCTCCAAACAAGTTGATAAGCCATAATCACCTCTCTACGTGCTGCACAGCCCAATATATGAAGAAATCGCTGATCAGAAAGTTAGGTGGTGGGAGGTTCGAATCTGTGATCACAAATACTAGTTCCTCCTTCTAATCTGCAGTGTGCACATGCTCAGTGCAGGAGAAGGCAGAATAAACCAGGAAGAGATTGAGTTACAGTGACTAAAGGAAGAGCGGGAGAGGCTACAGGAGGTTTCAAAAGGACTGCAAGGAGATGGGCCTATGAAGAGGAGGAGACACAGGGCAGTGGGATGAAAGTAAATAAATACTCAGTAAAGCAATTCCTGTCAATTTACCTACATTCATTTTTGGACCACAGTTACCCTTTAATTAAGTCTGTCTTGTCATTTTACACCACAAGTTTCTGGTTAAGTTCTGGTTTAAGGAGGGCTACAGTACATTAAGTTTACACTTTTATTTATTATGTGACATTCAATATATAATGTATATTTTGGTTGCATTGCTTATTTATCTGCTTCCCCCATGAACCTCATATGAGTCTGCTGTGTAAAGCTGGTTTGGGATTTGATAATGTTAAGGACATAGCGCTTTGATTGTATGATAGGTGGATGGTCTATAGATGGTTTAGAGACACAAATAGGTTAGAAAAATACACTGCTTATATAAACATAGGTAAAGTATACACAGTACAGAATTGTGCATTATTATCAATTCTAAATCTTATACTAAGCACTGACATTGTAACAGCCAACAGTAAAATATTTCTGGATGTATATCTATTGTCATTTCTGCTGAAATGCAAACGTGCTGTCCTAACATTTTTGCTTGTGTCTGCATAGTCAAGAGGTTTTTGCATATGTAATGGAAATGGAAATTTACAATTGAAAATGCAACGGTCATTGTTAACAGAATTGAAATAATAAAGCTTTTAATTAGTTTTGCTTTTGGCAAAGATAAGAAGGAGTTGATCCTTCTCACCTGGGCAACATGTTTGCAATCAAAAAGCATTCAGGTGCAAATGACTAAATTCGAGGCCAGAATTACACTTATTGGGGAATAAATCTATGTAGAAATTCTTCTTGGAGTACAGCATATGCATAAAGAGTTATTATCAGTACTATAAATGGAGAGACAGGTCACTTGCCAAGCCACTCATTCCCCAATCAGACATTTGGCAGATGTTACTGATACAAAAATTCCATGCTTTTACAAGTACCATTTTTTTACTCTGGATTAATGATTTAAGATGCAGAATATATTTTTTTAATTCTTACTATTCACTGGGCTGTAAAGAACATAGGAAAACTAAAAGGGAAAGCTTATGTGCACAGATTTTAGATCTAGCAATAGTGTTTAATGGACAAACATTATAAGAAAATCCAGAAAAGTGTGTTGCTTGTTGAAACAAAAGAGCAAGTCTTTAAATTATAAAAATTCACTACTGCAGAGAGAATTTAAACTGCATCTAAATATACAGATGTGTCCTATATGGATGGCCCAGTGATATCAATTATGGGCCAAGATGAGTTGGCAACCGTAACATAGTTATAAGTATTCCATTTTAATAGTAACACAAAATATCTGCGAGCATTGTGCCAAAATCCCAATAATAAATGTCATGTTAGCACTAAACATGCAGCACAGGATGAATTATCTCCTGCAAATGTCTAGGTTTTCTTTTTAAGATTTGTGAACATACTGTTAAAAATAACGAAGCATAAGCATTATGTATTAAATTAAAAGACATCTGCTCAAAGCTTGCTGTATCCAATACACTTCAGTACAATTGATGTAGATAACTAAAAATTTAATAATAATACATGCTTTAAACTGAAGAGCCAGTATTGAAAACAACACAAATTCTTAAAGGACAACTCCACCCTCATAAGAATATCTTTTAGAAAGAATGGCCTTTTTAAAATATGTTGATATATCATACTTTGTCCTATGAATTCATTCCTGTATGCCTGCTATGCTTCTGGATGCCTCATGGAAACTGAGCTATTTTGAAACCTGTACTGAGCCTGTACTGAGCCTGGGCATGCTCAGAAGAGGCAGATATGAGATTAACTTCAACTGTGATGTCAGCTGTCAAATCAATAACTGACAGTTGCTAACTTGAAGAACCAGAAAGCAGGAACAGGGGCAACAGGACATTTTAGGGCTGGACTTGCCCTTTAAACAGGATGTAGGTATGTACATTTTCTGCATAGTAGCACAGCACAATGTGTGATCTTTCAGAAAGAATTTACAATTAAAAAAAACAAAACATTGGCTCCAGAAGGGAGATTTGATCTTGGTATTATTTCCTGCTTTCTTCTGGTTCAACTTGGGTTTTTACTTGCTTATAGATCTTATTCATCATTGAGAAGAATGTAACTTCAAATAGAAATACACAAACATTTTCAACACTCAACTACACACATACAGGGTTATTTAATAAAAGTTCTTATAGTTTAAAATGGCGCTAATTTTGCCCTAGCCAATCAGATCTTACTTAACATTTGAAAGCTATCATCTGATTTGTTGGGGCAAAATTAGACCCATTTTAAACAATAAGAACTTTTTTTGAATCTTTCTGTTAGTGCTCCCAGCACTGTAATAGGATCATTTACTGTTCTAGTGTTCACTGGCATAATTATCTGCCTCCACCACATCTCTGGCTCTGCCCCGCCACACCTCTGCCCCCTCCCGCTTGGGTGTGGAAATATCTGGTAACCCTAACATCAAAGATATAGCTACCCACACAGTCTCTATCCTCTCTGGTTTCTCCTTTGTTTGTTCCAAAAAAATGATCATAAATTAGAGTATAGGTTGTCAGAGCCACCCAGAAATACCACAACAAAAATATCATACCCTCCAAGTGTACCGATTTTCCCGGTATTGTACCCTTTTTAAAACGGGAGTACCGGGCATAACAAAAGTACCGGTTTGTACCGGGTGCCTGGCATGTGTACCGCCCGATCATGTGTGCGCCAGTCCCTCGGCTGCAACATTGCTACCGTTACTGGCTTGGGCTAGATATTTGGGGGCAGAGCAGTGGTTTGGGGTGTGTGGGCAGAGCAAGGGTGTGTATCAAGCGTACTGTTTTCTTTCTTGGGAATGTTGGAGGGATGAAATATACGTGCATTTATTGTGCTAACATAACATTTTTTTGGTTTCGGACATCTAGGTCCTTGGTAACCCTGCTTGGAGCTGACCCTTTTGATGTCCAATTTCACTGGTCAGATTTGAAACTAAAGCTAACATAACACTGAATCATATGGCAGAGCACCTTGACATTAAAGTATTCATTTGTGTCTTAAGCTAGGTACACACAGCACAGATTTCTGAAAGATGACAACAGGATCTGAAAGACCTGTCTGCCACTTTTCAAAGATCTGCATACACACAGTCCACATTCTCCCTATGAACTTCATAAGGAGAATCTCGGACTGTGTGTTTTTATACGGCCGCGCTAGACTCTTCTATAGGGAGTCTAGCGCGGCCGATGGAAATTTTCGGCCTTTCCCGAACGAGCGTACGGCCGACCTGATCGTTCGGCGGCCGCGCACTCGTTGGGGAAATGAGTATACGCACATAAAGATAAAGCCCCGATCCGACGGTATCGGGGCTTTATCGTAACTGTGTGTACCCAGCTTTACCTTGCATTTTGATGTGGGTGTTTGGAAAATTATGTTACTAACAGGGAATTTGTGTTTTATTTCCCACACAATGACCACCAAGTTCTACCAACATGCTCAGTTTTAAGCTACTGCAAAAATGTGTTACAGATGTTTGTGCTCAGTGGTAGTGTGTAGCCAATCATTTTACAGGACAGATTCGGCATGGGACCTTGTGACTGATATGAAGAGGTGTGGTCTAACTGTGCACATACACACAATTATTCCCTCCAGTTAGGCAGGGGCTTATACTTCCCTTATTGCCATTTACTGGAGTGGGATTTTACTTGTATTTTTTTCAGTAGTCCCTACCACTTTGACAAATGTTACAAGTGGAAATCCTGTGTATATGGTGGAGATGCAATAAATATCACAATCACAACCTGCACTCTTTCCTGCAATGTATTAACCACTTTGCTACCGTTTATATGCCAGTACAGACCCAACCCCACTGAGGCATCGCTACCGATGCCAAGGCGAGGCTCCGCCTCACGGCCGCCAGTGAGCCCACTGGCACCGCCGGCCTCAGCGGACCGATGTTGCCAGTCGCTTCTTTCTTCAGCCATCTACTGCGATGGCATCTGTGTTCCCTGACGGAGTGCACCTCTTTATATAGGTTTGCAAAAAACCCTAATCCATTTCTGATTGGTCAATTTTTTAATGCTTGGTTTACATGCTTTACATTAACCAATCAGATTTCTGATAGTGATAGCGCTTTTTCGCGGCGCGGTTGCGGTGGTAATTTTTGGATGCTATTTTCGGCCTTTTATAAATATGCCCATTAATCTATAATTGAATACATGTCAGTAGCACTTACCCTGATTTGTGTGTGTTGCTGATCTTCAATCCAGCACACATTTTGTTAGGGGCAGTATCCCCCCTCCCTCTTTTAACCACTCCCATCCGACCTGACTTTTTACCCACACAAACAAACTGTCAAGCCTGCACCCAGCATACAGCATTGCAACTGTCAAAACTCTGTCACCATACTTGAGTACAGTAAAACTACTCACAAGAATAGTTTTTGAGAGCAAGGAACTTGATTGACGCTGAAATATAAGAAATTTTAGATTGGATATCTAAAGAAATAGGGCAGATCAACAAAAAAAATGATACAGTGGTGGTTGGGAAGAATTATAGTTTCCAGTTATGGTCAATTTAAAATCAGTAACCTATTTTTCGGTTTAGATGCCCTTTAAGTTGTAAGTCTGGACCTACCTACCCTTGTCTTAATGTAATTATTAATTGTTCATGCTTGTTTCCAAAGCAGCCTTTTCGGAATTATTTGTACTGAGTTAAAGGGAACTGTGGTCTCCAAACAAGTTGATAAGCCATAATCACCTCTCTACGCGCTGCACAGCCCAATATATGAAGAAATCGCTGATCAAAGTTTAGGTGGGAGGTTCTGAATCTGTGATACACAATACTAGTTCCTCCTTTCTATTCTGCAGTGTGCACATGCTCAGTGCAGAGAAGGCAGAATAAACCAGGAAGAGATTGAGTTACAGTGACTAAGAAGAGCGGGAGAGGCTCAGGAGGTTTAAAAGGACTGCAAGAGATGGGCCTATGAAGAGAGGAGACACAGGGAAGTGGGATGAAAGTAAATAAATACTCAGTAAAGCAATTCCTGTCAATTTACCTACATTCATTTTTGGACCACAGTTACCCTTTAAGTAGTCTGTCTTGTCATTTTAACCACCACAAGTTTCTGGTTAAGTTCTGGTTTAAGGAGGGCTACAGTACATTTAAGTTTACACTTTTATTTATTATGTGACATTCAATTATAATAATGTATATTTTGGTTGCATTGCTTATTTATCTGCTTCCCCCATGAACCTCATATGAGTCTGCTGTGTAAAGCTGGTTTGGGATTTGATAATGTTAAGGACATAGCGCTTTGATTGCTATGATAGGTGATGTCTATAGATGGTTTAGAGACACAAATAGGTTAGAAAAATACACTGCTTAATATAAACATAGGTAAAGTATACACCAGTACAGATTGTGCATTATTATCAATTCATAAATCTTATACTAAGCACTGACATTGTAACAGCCAACGTAAAATATTTCTGGATGTATATCTATTGTCATTTCTGCTGAAATGCAAACGTGCTGTCCTAACATTTTTTGCTTGTGTCTGCATAGTCAAGAGGTTTTTGCATATGTAATAGAATGGAAATTTACAATTGAAAATGCAACGGTCATTGTTAACAGAATTGAAATA
Source organism: Hymenochirus boettgeri (assembly GCA_019447015.1). NCBI lineage: Eukaryota > Metazoa > Chordata > Amphibia > Anura > Pipidae > Hymenochirus > Hymenochirus boettgeri. Next base: position 167,079,871 of record CM033469.1, read on the forward strand.
ATAAGCTTTTAATTAGTTTTGCTTTTGGCAAAGATAAGAAGGAGTTGTCCTTCTCACCTGGGCAACATGTTTGCAATCAAAAAGCATTCAGGTGCAAATGACTAAATTCGAGGCCAGAATTACACTTATTGGGGAATAAATCTATGTAGAAATTCTTCTTGGAGTACAGCATATGCATAAAGAGTTATTATCAGTACTATAAATGGAGAGACAGGTCACTTGCCAAGCCACTCATCCCCAATCAGACATTTGGCAGATGTTATGATACAAAAATTCCATGCTTTTACAAGTACCATTTTTTACTCTGGATTAATGATTTAAGATGCAGAATATATTTTTTTATTCTTACTATTCACTGGGCTGTAAGAAACTAGAAAAAACTAAAAGGGAAAGCTTATGTGCACAGATTTTAGATCTAGCAATAGTGTTTAATGGACAAACATTATAGAAATCCAGAAAAGTGTGTTGCTTGTTGAAACAAAAGAGCAAGTCTTTAAATTATAAATTCACTACTGCAGAGAGATTTAAACTGCATCTAAATATCGATGTGTCCTATATGGATGGAGGCCCGTGATATCAATTATGGGCCAAGATGAGTTGGCAACCGTAACATAGTTATAAAGTATTCCATTTTAATAGTAACACAAAATATCTGCGAGCATTGTGCCAAAATCCCAATATAAATGTCATTTAGCACTAACATGCAGCACAGATGAATTATCTCCTGCAAATGTCTAGGTTTTCTTTTAAGATTTGTGAACATACTGTTAAAAATAACGAAGCATAAGCATTATGTATTAAATTAAAAGACACGCCAAAGCTTGCTGAATCCAATACACTTCAGTACAATGTGTAGATAACTAAAATTTAATAATAATACATGCTTTAAACTGAAGAGCCAGTATTGAAAACAACACAATTCTTAAAGGACAACTCCACCCTCATAAGAATATCTTTTAGAAAGAATGGCCTTTTTAAAATATGTTGATATATCATACTTTGTCCTATGAATTCATTCCTGTTATGCCTGCTATGCTTCTGGATGCCTCATGGAAACTGAGCTATTGAAACCTGTACTGAGCCTGTACTGAGCCTGGGCATGCTCAGAAGAGGCAGATAGGAGATTAACTTCAACTGTGATGTCAGCTGTCAAATCAATAACTGACAGTTGCTAACTTGAAGAACCAGAAAGCAGGAACAGGGGCAACAGGACATTTTAGGGCTGGACTTGCCCTTTAAACAGGATGTAGGTATGTACTTTTCTGCATAGTAGCACAGCACAATGTGTGATCTTTCAGAAAGAATTTACAATTAAAAAAACAAAACATTGGCTCCAGAAGGGAGATTTGATCTTGGTATTATTTCCTGCTTTCTTCTGGTTCAACTTGGGTTTTACTTGCTTATAGATCTTATTCATCATTGAGAAATGTAACTCTCAAATAGAAATACACAACATTTTCAACACTCAACTACACACATACAGGGTTATTTAATAAGTTCTTATAGTTTAAAATGGCGCTAATTTTGCCCTAGCCAATCAGATCTTACTTAACATTTGAAAGCTACATCTGATTTGTTGGGGCAAAATTAGACCCATTTTAAACATAAGAACTTTTTTTGAATCTTTCTGTTAGTGCTCCCAGCACTGTAATGGATCATTTACTGTTCTAGTGTTCACTGGCATAATTATCTGCCTCCACCACATCTCTGGCTCTGCCCCGCCACACCGCCACACCTCCCCCCTCCCCTTGGGTGTGGAAATATCTGGTAACCCTAACATCAAAGATATAGCTACCCACACAGTCTCTATCCTCTCTGGTTCTCCTTTGTTTGTTCCAAAAAAATATCATAAATTAGAGTATAGGTTGTCAGAGCCACCCAGAAATACCACACCACTCAAAAATATCATACCCTCCAATGTACCGATTTTCCCGGTATTGTACCCTTTTTAAAAACGGAGTAACGGGCATAACAAAGTACCGGTTTTACCGGTGTGCCTGGCATGTGTACCGCCCGATCATGTGTGCGCCAGTCACCTCGGCTGCACATTGCTACCGTTACTGGCTTGGGCTAGATATTTGGGGGCAGAGCAGTGGTTTGGGGTGTTGGGCAGAGCAAGGGTGTGTATCAAGCGTACTGTTTTCTTTCTTGGGAATGTTGGAGGGATGAAATATACGTGCATTTATTGTGCTAACATAACATTTTTTTGGTTTCGGACATCTAGGTCCTTGGTAACCCTGCTTGGAGCTGACCCTTTTGATGTCCAATTTCACTGGTCAGATTTGAAACTAAAGCTAACATAACACTGAATCATATGGCAGAGCACCTTGACATTAAAGTATTCATTTGTGTCTTAAGCTAGGTACACACAGCACAGATTTCTGAAAGATGACAACAGGATCTGAAAGACCTGTCTGCCACTTTTCAAAGATCTGCATACACACAGTCCAGCATTCTCCCTATGAACTTCATAAGGAGAATGCTCGGACTGTGTGTTTTTATCGGCCCGCTAGACTCTTCTATAGGGAGTCTAGCGGGGCCGATGGAAATTTTCGGCCTTTCCCGAACGAGCGTACGGCCGACCTGATCGTTCGGCGCCGCGCCTCGTTGGGGAAATGAGATAACGCACATAAAGATAAAGCCCGATCCGACGGTATCGGGGCTTTATCGTAACTGTGTGTACCCAGCTTTACCTTGCATTTTGATGTGGGTGTTTGGAAAATTATGTTACTACAGGGATTTGTGTTTTTTTCCCACACAATGACCACCAAGTTCTACCAACATGCTCAGTTTTAAGCTACTGCAAAAATGTGTTACAGATGTTTTGTCTCAGTGGTAGTGTGTAGCCAATCATTTTACAGACAGATTCGGCATGGGACCTTGTGACTGATATGAAGAGGTGTGGTCTAACTGTGCACATACCACAATTATTCCCTCCAGTTGGCAGGGGCTTATACTTCCCTTATTGCCATTTACTGGGTGGATTTTACTTGTATTTTTTTCAGTAGTCCCTACCACTTTGACAAATGTTACAAGTGGAAATCCTGTGTATATGGTGGAGATGCAATAAATATCCCAATCACAACCTGCACTCTTTCCTGCAATGTATTAACCACTTTGCTACGTTATATGCCAGCGATAGTTGCAACTTTTGCTGGGCTTTAAAGACAAATAGGCGTAATTTTTTTTTTTGATTGTTATATATCTATATCTAAACCTGCAGAGGAGCCAGCTACACCAGCATCTTTCACTCCACCACTGGCACAAATTAAAATGAGAACATTTACTTAATCCCATGCAGATTCAAAGTTTGCATAATGTTTCACAAATCCAGTTCTGCAGCGTGTATTATTCTTAAGTGCAACCGACCTGCAACCTCAAAATTGCTATCTGCACCCGTTTTTCTGGTTGGTGCTATAACCTCACCCGATCATACAAGGAAACGCACAATCGGCAACGATTTACCCACAGTCCCGATCGCCAGATCATTTTCCGATACAAGCTTGGTTGCGGCCGGCCACCCATACCTTGCGATACACATCACTATTGGTCGGTCAGCCACAAATATCTTATTTGTGTACGCAGCCTTAGTCAAATAATTAATAAAATAGTAACACAAACTTTTTTTGGGGCCAAATTAAACTTTGCAAAGTGGTACATTCTTAATTATGTTGTTTCTAAACTTCAGAAAGAAATGTTTTGGAAAATGCCTTTAAACATCAAGCGCACACTCATTTTTTTTCCATCTAAAGCTGCAAAAGAGGTAACATCTCCACTTCCACTAATGCTAACCACACAGGGATTGGCCACACCACCTCCGCCTCAAATTTTGAGATATTTTGTTAACCCTACATTCAGCAAAACTTGAAGGATTACACACAAAAAATTGCTCCATTTAAGTGCTCCCTCCTTTCTCCCAGATCCACATCGGTTTCATAGAAAAACCGATGCGGGATCCCAAGATTTAAAATGCATGATTTCTTAATAAATTTCATCTTTTTATTTATCCTCACGGTAAGAAGACCCCTTCTTCAATCAACCAATATTAGGTGATCAGTATTGATCTTTGCCAATTAAAAAAAATTACTTTTTGTAAAAGCTTTCTGGTGTGTCGGATTTCGACAAAGCAAATACAAAGCAATATGGGACGCCCATTTCAAGATGGATTCAGATTTTATCTCAGACTTGAAAAGAAGAAAAGAGAAAACTCTATATCCTGCTGAGAGGAGGAAGCCACAGCAAATATTAGGGCACACTATGTAATGGCTGTCACAGACTGAGAGGAGCATCAATGAACTTAGGGGCATATTTATACAGGTTTGTTAAACTTTCCGCCTTCTTTAACAGCCTTTTCGACAAATTTCGCTATTTACAAAGCGTGATAACCAGGGTGAAAGATCATTACCTACATTTCGCTTTTTGCTTTTCGCCATACATCGATCGGTAACCGCTCAAGCTTATTTATAATGGCGAAAAGTGTATTTTTGCTTTAAGTACAGCCATCCAATTCGCCAAATCTGAGGTGGCGAAAATGCATAAGTGCCCATTTATTTAGCCTGCCCTGGGCCATGTGGATTCTCAATACTAAAAAGTACTCAGGGGGGTGTTAGACTATTTTTTAGCATTTACTGTAATACAATCTGAGATTTGCTTTTTTAAAGGACAACCCACCCTCATAAGAACATCTTTAGAAAGAATGGCCTCTTAAAATATTTTGATGTATCATAGATTGTCCTATGAATTCATTACTGTAGGCCTGTTATGCTTGTGGATGCCTCATGGAAACTGAGCAATTTAGAAACCTGTACTGAGCCTGGGCATGCTCAGAAGGGCAAACCACGGGGGGGGAAATTGAGAACCCAGACAGCCAAAACAAGATGCCCCCTCACCAACCAATTACCCTTTACTTTAAATAGAACACAGACAACCACTTTTTTTGGGTGAACAATCGGCCACGGCTTATTTTATAAATTAACATATTTGGCATATTTGCATAAACTGCATATTTGCATAGATATGCCCCTTTGCATATTTCCACCACTGTACACCCTTGCTCGCCATAAACCATCCTGTTGTTAACCATCATAGCCGTAGAACTCAGCTTTGAATGCAACCTTCTTCTAGCCAAGGGCATGTAACGGCTCCATCCATATCCGCAAGGGTGTACCCGCCACTAGGAGCCTGTGTACTCCTACACCGTGCCCTACGCCCACCCAAAGAACAACGCTTGCTCTATACCATCCTGCAAGCCCACTAAAAATATGTCAAGGCCAATCTCGTCAATGCGTTCCATCCGGCCTCATTAGTGGACCTATTGTCACCCTCCAACTGTCTGTGTCTTACCACTACTCCTCCCAAGGATCTGCACGAACCTGGAGATTCGTGTGTTAACAACCCTCCTACCCTCTCATGGCTGCTGGGTCCCTTGCACCCCTGCCTACCACGGGGAACATCTCAGACCGACAATGACCCGCCTCGGTAAAAAAGTTTTTTATCCGGGCAATATCGTCCTTCATCAGCGTCTTTAGGTCAGACAGTCTGGGCTCTGCGAGGTCGTTTCCCGCGGCATGGATGACCAATACCGTTGGAGATTGGTTCCTCCTGCTGATATCCACCTTCTTCTGGTAGTACTTGGTTCCACAGCAGCCCTCGATGCCTCTCCATTCCAGCGAAGCATGCTGACACAGATTCTTTCCTCCTGGCGAATTTTCCGCTCTCCTCGCTGCCCAGAAAGGTACGAATGCCCATCAACCATACAGCACTCTCTTGTTTCCTGAAAGAAAAAGGTTAATCAATAGCCAGCTCCGGCCTGATGTAGCGAGCCACACAATCAGATCTCCATCGCCCTACCCGTTTAACTTCCTGCTCGGAGAAACCCGAGTGCATAAGCCTCACGTAGCCGCTCCTACCTAAAGGAGTGAGTGCCGAATTCCTTCGGGTTCGGCCGATACGGCTCAAGATGACTTCATACCGAACAAATTGAATACGTGTGGAGGGGCCCCTCCTAATATGCCAGAGATAAGTTGCAAACTTTTGCGTGGCTTTAAAGACAAATAGGCCGTAATTTTTTTTTTTGATTGTTATATATCTATATATCTAAACCTGCAGAGGAGCCAGCTACACCAGCATCTTTCACTCCACCACTGGCACAAATTAAAATGAGAACATTTACTTAATCCCATGCAGATTCAAAGTTTGCATAATGTTTCACAAATCCAGTTCTGCACGGGTGTAATTATTCTTAAGTGCAACCGACCTGCAACCTCAAAATTGCTATCTGCACCCGTTTTTCTGGTTGGTGCTATAACCTCACCCGATCATGCAAGGAAACGCACAATCGGCAACGATTTACCCACAGTCCCGATCGCCAGATCATTTTCCGATACAAGCTTGGTTGCGGCCGGCCACCCCATACCTTGCGATACACATCACTATTGGTCGGTCAGCCACAAATATCTTATTATGTGTACGCAGCCTTAGTCAAATAATTAATAAAATAGTAACACAAACATTTTTGGGGGCCAAATTAAACTTTGCAGAGTGGTACATCTACTTAATTATGTTGTTTCTAAACTTCAGAAAGAAATGTTTTGGAAAATGCCTTTAAACATATTATCACAGCGCACACTCATTTTTTTCCCATCTAAAGCTGCAAAAGAGGTAACATCTCCACTTCCACTAATGCTAACCACACAGAGATTGGCCACACCACCTCCGCCTCAAATTTTGAGATATTTTGTTAACCCTACATTCAGCAAAACTTGAAGGATTACACACAAAAAATTGCTCCATTTAAGTGCTCGTGTGGGGTATTTCCAGTTAGAGGGGTGTTCAGTTGAAAAATCTGCGGAAAAATGCTGTTATTGGCTCACTGCGCATTGTTACATTTTGACTAGTCGCTTCCACGTCCGTGTGTGTAACCACACATATGGCATACCATTGATTCAGGCATTAGGAGATTGATATTTGTAAGTTTTTTTTACCTTACATGGTGGTTTTGGTGTGATTTTGTAACTTTGAAATGTATTTTCTCTCTTTTTTTATTTTCCAGAAAATTGTGTAGAAATGCGAAATTCTATGAAGAACTCGCGCCCAACCATTGATGGTATGATAACGAACTACAGTGTACAATAGCTGAAGGTGTTTAGATTTCAGGAATATATAGTTTGTGGGGGTAATTTCTGAGTTATCAGGGTGTTTTTGTGAAAAAACTGCAGACTGTCCAAATCGGAGTTGGCTAAATATTTCGCTGTTTCTCAACCATCATACATTGTCTCACATCGTGGCTTTTCGCTTCCACGTCCGCAGTGTAACCACACATATGGCATACCGTTGATCAGGAACATTGGGAGATTGATATTTAGTAACTTTTTTTACATTCCGTCAGGTTTTTGGGCATGATTTCTTTTACCTTTTAAAGTTGTTTTTTGTTCATTTTTCAGAAAGTGCGAACTTCTACGAAGAGACTGACTGCGCCCACAACCATTGATGGTATGAATGAAGCACTACAGTGCTACATAGCTGAAGGTGTTTAGATTCAGGAATATATAGTTTGTGGGGGTTATTTCTGAGTTACGGTGGGGGTGTTTTTGTGGAAAAAAACTGCAGACTGTCCAAATTCGTGAGTTGGCTAAATATTTTCGCTGTTTCTGACCCATCGTGCATTGTCTCACTTTGTGGCTTTTCGCTTCCACGTCCACATGTAACCCACACATATGGCATACCGTTTGATTCAGGACATTGGGAGATTGATATTTAGTAACTTTTTTTAGATTCCATGAGGTTTTGGCATGATTTTTACCTTTTGCAAGTTGTTTATGTTCGTTTTTCAGACAAATGCGAACTTCTACACAAAGAACTGCGCCCACACCATTGATGGTATGAATGAACAAACTACGCGTTACATAGCTGAAGGGTGTGTAGATTTCAGAGAATATATAGTTTGGGGGGGTTATCTCTAAGTTACGGGGGTTTTGTGGAAAGACTGCAGACTGTCCAAATCGGAGTTGGCTAAATATTTTCGCCGTTTTCTGAGCCATCGTGCATGTCTCACTTTGTGGCTTTTCGCTTCCACGTCTGCGTGTGTTACCACACATATGGCTACCGTTTGATTCAGGACATTGGGAGATTGATATTTAGTAACTTTTTTTCATCCATGGGGTTGGCATGATTTCGACCTTTTGAACGCTGTTTGAGTGTTCGATTTTTTTGAAAATCTGGTAAAAGTGCCAATTTCTACGAAGAACTGCGCCCCACACCATTGATGATATGAATGAAGAACTACGGCGTTACATAGCTGAAGGTGTGTAAGATTTCAGGTGAGTATATAGTTTGTGGGGGGTATTTTTTGAGTTGGGGGGGTGTTTCGTGGAAAAACTGCAGACTGTTCAAATACAAAACTGGCTAATTTTTTTTGCTGCTACTGACATTTGGCACTGGTCACGCTCTGTTAGTTGGTAGCCATGTCTCTGGGTACACACCATGAATGTGGCATACCGTTTTATCGGAGGGGTTAGGCTTTCATATTTGAGATGCGTTGAACTTTCCTCCACAGTTTTAGCTGAAATTTCGCATTTGATTTTGTCTCTGATTTTAACAGTTGAGGAAAAAGGAAAATGTGAGAAAGTAACTTACATTTGACGAAGAGCTGCGTCCGGGTTGGGACCTGCATTTTGATCAAAACTAACCTCACTCTAAATCCTGCAGTGTGTAGTTTCTAAAAATACTCACTTGTGGGGATAGTTTAGATAATTTGGTAGAATTTCTATGTTACTGTTATGTAGTGGTTACACATTTTATTTGGTTGTAATATTCTAGAGTGCAGTTTTAGTTTGGGGGGTTCTCCGTACAGGAAAAGTCGGGTACCTCCATATATCTGGTATCGTTGACTCGGGAGTATCTGACGTTTTAGAAACAGTAAGATTTTTGTGCGTAACCTAAGATAACTATAAGTAAAAATGGGAAAAATCCATGAAAATTGCAAATTTTTCATTTTTTTACATATTTTACCCATAATTCCAGTGAATTTCCAGAAAAGTTTACAAAATTCTGTTACCATTTAAAGTACACACTTGTGCTAAAAAAACAATGTATAATATTCCTGATTTACTGCAAGGTTTCCTACTGTAAAATTAGTTCTCAAAGCGATTAAGGCAATCCTGAAAATTTTTGGCAGTTAACGCAAAAAAAAATGAAATCTCCTGGCAGTGAAAGGTTAATCTATAATTGAATACATGTCAGTAGCCTTACCCTGATTTGTGTGTGTTGCTGCATGCCTTCAATCCAGCACACATTTTGTTTAGGGGCAGTATCCCCCCTCCCTCTTTTAACCACTCCCATCCGACCTGACTTTTTACCCACAAACAACTGTCAAGCCTGCACACAGCATACAGCATTGCAACTGTCAAACTCTGTCACCAACTTGCTACAGTAAAATACTCACAGAAGAATAGTTTTTGGAGCAAGGAACTTGATTACAGCTGAAATATAAGATTTTAGATTGGATTCTAAAGAAATAGGGGGCAGATCAACAAAAAAAATGATACAGTGGTGGTTGGGAAGAATTATAGTTTCCAGTTATGTCAATTTAAAATACAGTAACCTATTTTTCGGTTTAGATGCCCTTTAAGTTGGTAAGTCGGGACCTACCTTACCCTTGTTTAATGTATAATTAATTGTTCATGCTGTTTCCAAAGCAAGGCCTTTTCGAATTATTTGTACTGAGTTAAAGGGAACTGTGGTCTCCAAACAAGTTGATAAGCCATACACTACACCTCTCTACTGCTGCACAGCCATATATGAAGAAATCGCTGATCAGAAAGTTAGGTGGTGGGAGGTTCTGAATCTGTGATCACAAATACTAGTTCCTCCTTCTAATCTCAGTGTGCACATGCTCAGTGCAGGAGAAGGCAGAATAAACCAGAGAGATTGAGTACAGTGACTAAAGGAAAGCGGGAGAGGCTACAGGAGGTTTTAAAAGGACTGCAGGAGATGGGCCTATGAGAGGAGGAGACACAGGGCAGTGGAATAAAGTAAATAAATACTCAGTAAAGCAATTCCTGTCAATTTACCTACATTCATTTTTGGACCACGTATACCCTAATTAAGTCTGTCTTGTCATTTTACAACACAAGTTTCTGGTTAAGTTCTGGTTTAAGGAGGGCTACAGTACATTAAGTTTACACTTTTATTTATTATGTGACATTCAATTATAATAATGTATATTTTGGTTGCATTGCTTTTTTATCTGCTTCCCCCAATGAACCTCATATGAGTCTGCTGTGTAAGCTGGTTTGGGATTTGATAATGTTAAGGCATGCGCTTTGATTGACTATGATAGGTGGATGGTCTATAGATGTTTAGAGACACAAATAGGTTAGAAAAATACACTGCTTAATATAAACATAGGTAAAGTATACACCAGTACAGAATTGTGCATTTTATCAATTCATAAATCTTATCCTAAGCACTGACATTGTAACAGCCAACAGTAAAATATTTCTGGATGTATATCTATTGTCATTTCTGCTGAAATGCAAACGTGCTGTCCTAACATTTTTTGCTTGTGTCTGCATAGTCAAGAGGTTTTTGCATATGTAATGGAAATGAAATTTACAATTGAAAATGCAACGGTCATTGTTAACAGAATTGAAATAATAAGCTTTTAATTAGTTTTGCTTTTGGCAAAGATAAGAAGGAGTTGATCCTTCTCACCTGGGCAACATGTTTGCAATCAAAAAGCATTCAGGTGCAAATGACTAAATTCGAGGCCAAATTACACTTATTGGGGAATAATCTATGTAGAAATTCTTCTTGGAGTACAGCATATGCATAAAGAGTTATTATCAGTACTATAAATGGAGAGACATCACTGCCAACCCCTCTTCCCCAATCAGACATTTGGCAGATGTTACTGATACAAAAATTCCATGCTTTTACAAGTACCATTTTTTACTCTGGATTAATGATTTAAGATGCAGAATATATTTTTTTATTCTTACTATTCACTGGGCTGTAAAGAACATAGGAAAACTAAAAGGGAAAGCTTATGTGCACAGATTTTAGATCTAGCAATAGTGTTTAATGGACAAACATTATAAGAAATCCAGAAAAGTGTGTTGCTTGTTGAAACAAAAGAGCAAGTCTTTAAATTATAAAAATTCACTACTGCAAGAGAATTTAAACTGCATCAAATATACGATGTGTCCTATATGGGATGGCCCAGTGATATCAATTATGGCCAAGATGGATTTGGCAACCGTAACATATTATAAGTATAGTATTCCATTTTAATAGTAACACAAAATATCTGCGAGCATTGTGCCAAATCCCAATAATAAATGTCATGTTAGCACTAAACTGCAGCACAGATGAATTATCTCCTGCAAATGTCTAGGTTTTCTTTTAAGATTTGTGAACATACTGTTAAAAATAACGAAGCATAAGCATTATGTATTAAATTAAAAGACATCTGCTCAAAGCTTGCTGTATCCAATACACTTCAGTACAATTGATGTAGATAACTAATTTAATAATAATACTGCTTTAAACTGAAGAGCCAGTATTGAAAACAACACAATTCTTAAAGGACAACTCCACCCTCATAAGAATATCTTTTAGAAAGAATGGCCTTTTTAAAATATGTTGATATATCATACTTTGTCCTATGAATTCATTCCTTGTATGCTGCTATGCTTCTGGATGCCTCTGGAAACTGAGCTATTTGAAACCTGTACTGAGCCTGTACTGAGCGGGGCATGCTCAGAAGAGGCAGATGAGTAACTTCAACTGTGATGTCAGCTGTCAAATCAATAACTGACAGTTGCTAACTTGAGAAACCAGAAAGCAGGAACAGGGGCAACAGGACATTTTCTGGACTTGCCCTTTAACAGGATGTAGGTATGTACGTTTCTGCATAGTAGCACAGCACAATGTGTGATCTTTCAGAAAGAATTTACAATTAAAAAAAACAAAACATTGGCTCCAGAAGGGAGATTTGATCTTGGTATTATTTCCTGCTTTCTTCTGGTTCAACTTGGGTTTTTCTTGCTTATAGATCTTATTCATCATTGAGAAGAATGTAACTTCAAATAGATACACAAACATTTTCAACACTCAACTACACACATACAGGGTTATTTAATAAAAGTTCTTATAGTTTAAAATGGCGCTAATTTTGCCCTAGCCAATCAATCTTACTTAACATTTGAAAGCTATCATCTGATTTGTTGGGGCAAATTAGACCCATTTTAAACAATAGAACTTTTTTTGAATCTTTCTGTTAGTGCTCCCAGCACTGTAATAGGATCATTTACTGTTCTAGTGTTCACTGGCATAATTATCTGCCTCCACCACATCTCTGCTCTGCCCCGCCACACCTCTGCCCCCTCCCCGCTTGGGTGTGGAAATATCTGGTACCCTACATCAAAGATATAGCTACCCACACAGTCTCTTATCCTCTCTGGTTCTCCTTTGTTTGTTCCAAAAAAATTATCATAATTAGAGTATAGTTTGTCAGAGCCACCCAGAAATACCACAACCACTTGGAACCAAAAATATCTACCCTCCAAGTGTACCGATTTTCCCGGTATTGTACCCTTTTTAAAACGGAGTACCGGGCATAACAAAAGTACCGGTTTTACCGGGTGCCTGGCATGTGTACCGCCCGATCATGTGTGCGCCAGTCACTCGGCTGCACAGTGCTACCGTTACTTGTGCTTGGGCTAGATATTTGGGGGCAGAGCAGTGGTGGGGTTGGGGGAGCATGGGTGGGGTTGGGCAGAGCAAGGGGTGTGTCAAAGCGTACTGTTTTCTTCTTGGAATGTTGGAGGGTATGAAATATACGTGCATTTATTGTGCTAACATAACATTTTTTTGGTTTCGGACATCAGGTCCTTGGTAACCCTGCTTGGAGCTGACCCTTTTATGTCCAATGTCACTGGTCAGATTTGAAACTAAAGCTAACAATAACACTGAATCATTGGCAGAGCACCTTGACATTAAAGTATTCATTTGTGTCTTAAGCTAGGTACACACAGCACAGATTTCTGAAGATGACAGACAGGATCTGCAAGACCTGTCTGCCATCTTCAAAGATCTGCATACACACAGTCCCGAGCATTCTCCCTATGACTTCATAAGGAGAATGCTCGGGACTGTGTTTTTTTATCGGCCGCGCTAGACTCTTCTATAGGGAGTCTGCGTGGCCGATGGAAATTTTCGGCCTTTCCCGAACGAGCGTACGGCCGACCTGATCGTTGCGGCCGCCGCGCCTCGTTGGGGAAGAGCAATACGCACATAAAGATAAAGCCCCATCCGACGGTATCGGGGCTTTATCGTAACTGTGTGTACCCAGCTTTACCTTGCATTTGATGTGGGTGTTTGGAAAATTATGTTACTAACAGAATTTGTGTTTTATTTCCCACACAATGACCACCAAGTTCTACACAACATGCTCAGTTTTAAGCTACTGCAAAAATGTGTTACAGATGTTTGTGCTCAGTTGGTAGTGTGTAGCCATCATTTTAAGGACAGATTCGGCATGGGACCTTGTGACTGATATGAAGAGGTGTGGTCTAACTGTGCACATACACACAATTATTCCCTCCAGTTAGGCAGGGGCTTATACTTCCCTTATTGCCATTTACTGGAGTGGGATTTTACTTGTATTTTTTTCAGTAGTCCCTACCACTTTGACAAATGTTACAGTAAATCCTGTGTATATGGTGGAGATGCAATAAATATCACAATCAAAACCTGCACTCTTCCTGCAATTATTAACCACTTTGCTACCGTTTATATGCCAGAGATAAGTTGCAAACTTGCGCTGGCTTTAAAGACAAATAGGCGGTAATTTTTTTTTTTGATTGTTATATATATCTATATATCTAAACCTGCAGAGGAGCCAGCTACACCAGCATCTTTCACTCCACCACTGGCACAAATTAAATGAGAACATTTACTTAATCCCATGCAGATTCAAGTTTGCATAATGTTTCACAAATCCAGTTCTGCACGGGTGTAATTATTCTAAGTGCAACCGACCTGCAACCCAAAATTGCTATCTGCACCCGTTTTTTCTGTTGGTGCTATAACCTCACCCGATCATGCAAGGAACGCACAATCGGCAACGATTTACCCACAGTCCCGATCGCCAGATCATTTTCCGATACAAGCTTGGTTGCGGCCGGCCACCCCATACCTTGCGATACACATCACTATTGGTCGGTCAGCCACAAATATCTTATTATGTGTACGCAGCCTTAGTCAAATAATAATAAAATAGTACACAAACATTTTTGGGGGCCAAATTAAACTTTGCAGAGTGGTACATCTACTTAATATTTTGTTTTTCTAAACTTCAGAAAGAAATGTTTTGGAAAATGCCTTTAAACTATTATCACCGCGCACACTCATTTTTTTTCCCATCTAAAGCTGCAAAAGAGTAACATCTCCACTTCCACTAATGCTAACCACACGAATTGGCCACACCACCTCCGCCTCAAATTTTGAGATATTTTGTTAACCCTACATTCAGCAAAACTTGAAGGATTACACACAAAAAATTGCTCCATTTAAGTGCTCCCCCCCCTTTCTTCCAGATCCCACATCGGTTTCATAGAAAAACCGATGCGGGGATCCCAAGATTTAAAATGCATGATTTCTTAATAAATTTCATCTTTTTATTTATCCTCACGGTAAGGAAGACCCCTTCTTCAATCAACCAATCTTCAGATCAATATTAGGTGTCAGTATTGATCTTGCCAATTAAAAAAAATTACTTTTTGTAAAAGCTTTCTGGTGTGTCGATTTCGACAAAGCAAATACAAAGCAATATGGGACGCCCATTTCGATGGATTCAGATTTTATCTCAGACTTGAAAGAAGAAGACAACGGACCCCCCAATTTATCGGACTTCCCTTTAACAGGATGTAGGTTGTACATTTCTGCATAGTAGCACAGCACAATGTGTGATCTTTCAGAAAGAATTTACAATTAAAAAAAACAAAACATTGGCTCCAGAAGGGAGATTTGATCTTGGTATTATTTCCTGCTTTCTTCTGGTTCAACTTGGGTTTTTCTTGCTTATAGATCTTATTCATCATTGAGAAGAATGTAACTTCAAATAGATACACAAACATTTTCAACACTCAACTACACACATACAGGGTTATTTAATAAAAGTTCTTATAGTTTAAAATGGCGCTAATTTTGCCCTAGCCAATCAAATCTTACTTAACATTTGAAAGCTATCATCTGATTTGTTGGGGCAAATTAGACCCATTTTAACAATAGAACTTTTTTTGAATCTTTCTGTTAGTGCTCCCAGCACTGTAATAGGATCATTTACTGTTCTAGTGTTCACTGGCATAATTATCTGCCTCCACCACATCTCTGCTCTGCCCCGCCACACCTCTGCCCCCTCCACTTTCATAAGAACATCTTTTAGAAAGAATGGCCTCTTAAAATATGTTGATGTATCATAGATTGTCCTATGAATTCATTACTGTAGGCCTGTTATGCTTGTGGATGCCTCATGGAAACTGAGCAATTTAGAAACCTGTACTGAGCCTGGGCATGCTCAGAAGAGGCAGACAGGGAATTAACATTCAGTCATTGACTGTGATGTCAACTGTCAAATAAATAACTGACCGTTACTAACTGGAAGAAACAGGAAGCAGAAACAGGGGACACAGGACATTGTGTAGGATTTCAGGTTAGACTTATATATTTCAGATTTCAAACTATTACCGTTTAGGGTTTTGGGGGGTGATTTACCTGTATGTAAGTTTTCGTTATGGGGCTGGACTTGCCCTTTAAGGTTAATTTTTCGCTTTTAGGTTCCAATTTTCTTTATTTACCAATAAAGTCAAATGGGGGTCTGAGGGACATATTTATAAAGGGGCATTATTTTTGCTTTTTTTCCCCACTGGTCTTTACCATAATTTTTTCAACTTTCATTCTTTCCTTCATCAAAGTGATTAAAAAGGCGAATTTTCATCAAAAGCGAAAATTATGTAGCAAAAGCAGCACTAATAATGCTGAAAAAGCTCAGCACATATGATGGTAAATAGGTAATACTCCCTGGTGGTTTTTCAAAGTAGTATTAATTGGTTAATACACACGAACACCTATCTTTGTTATTTAAATAGCCTAACACATTTGGTGTTTTTTTTAGCCAAAAATATAATAGTATAAAAAACTCAAAAGTAAAATTTTCTCTATTTTATTAATAGGCTGATAGTGTAAAATTAAAGGCAAATTTTCTCAATTTTATTAATAGGATGATAGTGTAAAACTTAAAAGGTGAATTTTCTCTATTTTATTAAAAGGACATTTTTTACTGTCGCTTATTTTCAGCAAACTGCAGCTAATTATCAAACCAGTTCCATTAATATGGGAACATACCATAGTGCTGTGTAAGAAATAGTCATGTTAATGGAACATTTCAGTAAGTAATGATGTTTGGGGAAAATTCTAGTAAAACTGCAAAAAATACGACAAAAGGGAGAAAAGGGGCAAAAGGGCAAAAATTCCCTATTTATAAATGGCTTTAAATTAAAAAGACAAAAATAGCTCTGAAATTGCACTAGAGAGCAATCTCTCTTTTCGCAGTGATACCACACTTAACGCAATGAATAAGACGAAAACTATCGCCACATATCGCCACAGCGATACTTTTCCGCAAAGGCGAAAACTAGTGTTTTAAAAATAAGGTGAAAATTGCCTATTTGTAATTGCGATGTCCTGCGACAAATAGCGATCATGTATAAATATGCCCTTAATGTCCATAGACTACTTGCCCAGTTATTCCTTTACCTTCCTCAATCGTTATATCCCAGGACTGAACCCCAATATATCCCTTATGTTACTTTCCTTATATTAATTATCCGTTGATACCCATTACCCCCTACCGTGAACCTCACTAAATTCCCCATACTAACATGTTTTATTATTTTTGTTTGCTCTGCAATGTCAACATGTAATTGACCCTGCTAAAAAAGCAATATTTGATTTGATTGATTGATTGATAGATAGATAGATAGATATAGAGAGATAAACTATCTATTTGTCTGCTCTCTATCTATATCTGTCTCACAAAGACTGGACATTATATGCACTTAAAGGGCATGTCCACCCCAAAACTATAATCCCCCCACTACTGGCCCCACCATGTAGTGTAGTTTAATCCTTACCTCACATCCCAGCTCCATAGGGTTCTCCTGTAGCCCCCCCGCCCCAAAGTCCCAAAAACTGCCCACCAGGAGGCTAGCAGAGTCCAATAGGACTCTGCCTGCTACCTGGCCTCCGGGAGAATTTTGGCATGCGTACTGCAGCCCTTCTCCCCCTCCCTCCCCCTCCTCTCCCTCCCTCCCCTCTGTTTACTATCCCTCCCCCTAGCATAAAACCCCTTTAATACAGTATTCCCCATGTCTCCCAGCCCCAACCGCATATTTTTTATTTTTAGAAAGCTCCCCAAACTCTTACTTACCTCTCCTCTTTCCTCCGCTGCACTGAATGACCGGCAGCCGCATCCGTGATTGGCTGCCGCTCAGCCAATCACAGATGCGACTGCCCTCCGCCCTTCTGCTTGCATTTTCTCGCAAGCAGAGGGCCGGGAGCGCGTGGGAGAAAGGGGAGGTAAGTAGAGTTTGGGGGGCTTTCTAAAAAAAAATATAGCGGTTGGGGCTGGGAGACATATGGGATTAACATTTAAAATTATATTTAAGGGTGGACATACCCTTTAATCCAACCATGAAAGAGAAAAAATAAACTGTCGCAGGTGTTAGGTTTTTTATTCACTTAGCTTTATGGCATCCATTTTGTTTTGCCTCCATTTTGTCTTAGATTATTTTTTGTATTCTCAGATGTTTTGTTTCCCAATGTTCTTTCTCATTTCTAGTATTGATAACACTTGACGTTCCAGTGAGCTCAAGGTCTTTGCTTCCTCGTTTTGTGCCACCTTGCATTCCAATTGCATTCCAATGGATGTTTTATCAATTCTACTTTTCTTAACATCTCCTATGTTGCGATACCACTTACACATATCATCCGGGAACTTCTACTGGAAATAAAATTAACAACAGTTTTCTGGATAAGTATAACACATTGACTCCTCCACTTTACAGGCAGAAGATGAAGTACCACCAATTGTCCATCGTTTTGCTATCCTTTTATCCATTGCAGAGCAAAGGACAGTATATTGATGTGTACCATAATTAGTCATACAGGACTTGGAGAAATTAATCTTAATCAAATACTCATAATAAACATCATTCATATAACTTCATAACAAGATAAACAGCACTAAAACAACTGAGAAAATAACAATTCAATCGTAATCAGGAATTCAGATAAGGGTGGTCCCATTGTTGTTATGGATTGTGTACAATATGAATCAGAGGCATACAGACAACTTAATGAACAGATACTTACACATTGTTATCAGGAGATCTGGTTAATGGATTTTTAAAACATTTTTATCAACTTTTGGAAAAGGGATGTGATATTTAGGTGATTGATGAAGGATGAACGAGACTATCTCAGGATTAAAAATCCATGTTCCCAAAGTCCATAAGTCCTTGATAGATGTAGAAGCTAGGCCTATAGTTATCAGGGTTCGGATCACTTAATAAACATTAGCTGAATATGTAGACAATCTACTCTTCCCATGATCTTAAGATTGCCTAGTTTTCTTAAGGACACTACGGAACTATTGCGAGTATTTAAAGACTTCACCTGGCAACCAAATTACCATTGGATACTATGGATGTAACAGCATTATATTCCTGCATAGAACACTCTTCCACTGGAAGACAGTTCCATAGCTTTACCCTTCTCACAGTGAAGAACCCTTTCCGAACTTGAAGCCTAACCTTTTTTCTTCAAGCCTTAAGGGATGTCCACGTGTCCTCTGACATGCTCTAATAGTGAACAATGCCCCAGATAGTTTATTGTATGTCCCGTTAATGTATATATACACAGTAATCATATCCCCACGCAAGCGCCTTTTCTCCAGTGTACAAAATTGTAACTTTTACAGTCTCTCTTCAGTCTCTCTTCAAGCTCCCTCAATCCCCTTTTAATTAGTTGCCCTTTTCTGAACCCTTCAATTTCAAGATGACCTTTTTGTACACAGGATTCCAAAATTGCACTGCGTATTCCAAATGAGACCTTACCAATGCTTTGTAAAGAGGAGAATAACAATTTCCTCCCTGAATCTGTACCTCTCTTTATACCATGCTGGCTCTGGCTGTTGCCACCTGGCACTGCTTGCTACCTTTAGTTTGTTATCAACCAAAACTCCAAGATCCCTTTCCAACAGGGATTCACTTAACACAAAGCTATTTATGTATAAGCAGCACAAGGATTTACGTCCAAAATGCATTACCATACATTTCAACATTGAATCTCATCTGCCACTTAGCAGCCCAATGTAACAATCTATCTAGATCCCCCTGCAACGATTGCACATCCTCTGAAGTCTTTAATGGTCGACAAAGTTTTGTGTCGTCAGCAAACACAGAAACCTTGCTGACTACCCACTTCCAAATCATTAATTAATAGATTAAATAGAAGCGGCCCCAACACAGAACCCTGTGGCACCCCCACTTAGCACTTTAGTCCATAATGATGAAGCCCCATTAACAACTACTCTCTGATCCTATTCATTAACCAATTTTCTATCCATGTACATATGTGCCTACCCCAGACCAACAGCCCTTAGTTTATCATTAGTTGCCTATGGGGGACTTCAAAAGCCTAGCAAATCCCAGTATAACTACATCTACTATGCGCAGAGTCTAAATTTCTACTTACTTCCTCATAAAAGCCAAGCAAGTTAGTTTGACAAGATCTATTCCTCCATCCATGCTGGTTACTACTTATAATGTTAGTCCTGGAAACTAACAATAATTCATACAGATTGCAGATCAAGAGCTATGTACGTTACAAGATGATTTACTGTTGGTGTGGGGTGGTGATCTGTCTGATATAAATCAATTTATAATTTATTTAATAACAACACATGTAATATAAAACTAACCTCCCAGCACATAATTGTCATATTGAATTTCTAGATGTACTACTGCAAGTTGACAATAACAAAGTTGTTACTGACCTATATAAGAAACCCATTACAAAAAACGCTATCTTACATACAATTCTTCGCACCATAAATTGGTCATAGAGTCAGTACCTTATGGCCAGTCTGTTCGTCTAAGACGTATATATGTCACGATTGAGACACTTTTAACACCCAGGCTTTGTTTTTGGGATAGATTGCTTAACGAGGATACGACACACACATAACGTGAAACGTGCATATGATAAAGCAGTTTTGTTCGATCGTAACAAAACTATGAAATTCTTTGAGCTACAAAAACAACACAGAACTAACCCACTTAATGAAAGTCATTGCCGCATGACAGTAAAATATCTTTTTCAGTACATTTACTAAGTAAATCAAAGTTTTTATGATTACAAGATTTTGAAGACATTGGAATGTCTTAGAAGAAATTCCAGATTAAGGAATGTCTTGTGTGCGGTCCTAGATTTTGTTTTAGAGGGTGAGGTCGCAACATTGGAGCAGACTTATCTCCCTCAATACTAGAATACCCCCTACCAACACGTTACCCACATGGTTGAGGTATAGGGGTACTTACAAATGTGGTGGGTTAAGGTGTAGTTCATGTAAATATATTCAGGTCTCTACTGAGTTCACCAGTAATCAAACAGGCCAGAAATATAATATCAAAAACTATTATAATTGTTGCTCATCCAATAGGGTACAGTATATCTGACTTCATGCGAGTGCGGCAGCCAATATGTGGGCAAAACCTCAAGATTGGCTACCAGAATGATCACGGAGCATTAATACTACCAAAAAAGGAGCTCAACCATAGCAGCTCATCTTTTAGAACATCTGGTGGCTCCACAAGTGTAAAATTTCAGATTATAGATAAACCCAATATGTCAATAAGGAAGGGCGACACACATAAAGAGCTTCTCTGTAGGGGGGCGGAGCCTGACCGGGAGGGGAGATGGACGTGTGGTGAGGGAGCTCTGACACAGCCAGGGGGAATCTATCGAGCTATCTCTAATCTGAACCCAACTTAGACCCCCAATAAGGACATAACGCAATATGGATCCTAGAAACAACAACAAAGAGCATAAAAATGATCAACAGGTGACCTGGGGAACTTTGTGCTCCGAGGCGAACAGGCCCAACCCACCAACATGGCGGCGCACACAAAATTCCAGCAACGGAAACAGCAAAAGCCCGGTGACCAGAAAAGATCTGGACGATCTGTTCCACAACCTAGAACAAGTCATCACATTGGCCCATCAGAAAACCCTTACCGAAGTAAGCCCGGGGATCGAGTCGCAACACTTGAAACCCAACAAACTGGGACTGCCAAATACTGTCACCAGACGACACCGACATAGCAGATCTCAAAAAGCAGATCCAACTCCTGACCACCTACAAGAAGAGACGCCGAAATAGGTCACGACACAATAATTTAGAGAGTTTAAAGAGTTACTGACCTGCAGACATATCTCAAGGCCTTGTTCACCAGGATGGCACGGATATCCCCGACACCTTATGCTCCTAGACAGAGCTCACAGAGCCCTAAGACCACCGTCCAACATAGACGGCTCACCAGGGACGTCATTACCTCTGCCTACATTATTATCAGACTAAGGAACGTATCTTGAGAGAAGCAAGGACACAAGGCCACCAGAAATGGACGATATTGTTCTCCATATCTACCAGGATCTGGCCCCAGAACCCTTCAAAGAAGAAGAGCAATGAAACCAGTGACAGAAATTCTGATAGCCCACAGGATCAGAACAAATGGGCCTTCCCTTCAAACTAATCGCAAACCACGAGGGCAAGTCAGCTACAGCAGCCAGAAGGAGGCCAAATCTCCTGAGGAAATTAGGGATAATGGCATCTCCCCCTACACCACCTAGCAGCGACCCAAGCAGGGTGCACCCCCTCCATAAGCTGGACCCAAATCTAAAACAACACTTCCCCCCAAACACCTGAAACCAAGGAAACAAGTTTAGTACACCCACTAACGCAAAACCCAGACAATACCATCAGCCCCCTTCCCCCACCCACAGGTTCCTACTTAACAGAAGTAAAACCAAACGCAAAAAAGGAAAGAAAAGTAAAAAGAAAAGGGGAAAAAGGGAAAAAAAAAAAGGGGGGAAAGGGAAAAAGGGAACTGATATCTAAAAAACCAAAATTAAACAACTAACCTAAAAACAAAAACCTGAAGAGACCCATCCCACATGGAGTCCAGTGAAGACCGGAGCTCTAACAGACTTAACCTAAACCCTTAAAAAAAAAAGGGGACACACAACACTAAACAATAATACCTTCCCAAGGAAAAATAACTGACCAACGGAAACAACAAGCCCAGACAACAGATGTCCATTTACGACCCAAACAGATCGTACCCAAACTAAAGGACCACGGACAGAACAAGCCAAAAACAGACGAGCAAAGTAACCCTAAACAAAATTACACATCAGACCTACAAAAGCTCAACACAAGAACTAACGAAGGAATATTAAAACTACAACAGCACAACAAAAAAACCCTATCATGACCCAAAATGCAAACCCATCACCTACAACATCTGGAAATCCCCTGAACCATCAGACGAATTCAAACCAACTCTAACTCATAATCCGAACCCATAACCAAAGACAGACCACCCAAGACACCAACTCTTTCCCACCACACCAACCACCTCTAACCATACAGCATGAATAGGAACATTTCGCATCCCCCCTTATAAAAGAGGGAAAGAGGAATCCCCTTTGAACTCCAGCCGATCAACAAAGACCAACCCACCTTCAGGACCATACTCACCAGAGGGACCTTCCAACCGATCCGAAAGAACTATGGACTCCCCCCAAAACGTCCTCCCCCCCAAAACCTAACCTTACCCCACACGAGAGAAAAACACACTACTTACATACCTCTGGCGCCCAGATCCCAAAAACAGAACCCCCCCCCATCCCCCCTCCCGATTCCTCCCCCGCCCTACCCAGTTCCCCCCCGACCAGTGTTTCCCCCCCCACCATGATGAGACAGCAAAAACTGCTGCCAAAACCCAATTTTCAGAAATTGAGACCAAGAGTTCTCAAATATTATAATACAGTTTCCGCCACGTTGGCGAAGTTAGCTATGTTTAATTGTTATGTTATGAAACACTAAATTTAAGTGTCTTAACAGAATCTAAATCCTCGGCACTGGAGCTGCGCGCAGCCCTCTCAACGCCAAGAGAGGGACCTAAAAATCAACATGTCAAACTCAGGTAAGACCCCCTCCTGGATTGACACCAGACACAGTAACACCCACACACCCAATGATTAAGATAGAAAAACATTCACTTCATATCATCTCCCATAACACCCAAAGGTCTGAATAGCCTACTAAAGAAAAATGGTGACAAAATACTATGAAAAAGAAAAGGGAGATATAATATTCATACAAGAAACCACTTTATAAAACATAAAGAACCCAAAATCTAAACAGAAACTATACTTCAATTTATCATTCCTCAGCTGGGGTTTAAGAAAGGAGGGGTGTCAATATTACTACACAAAAGGTTGAACTTTTAGGTTGAAAAACTATAAGTGATGAAGAATTAGATACCTTTTCCTGGTGGGGACCACGGGTCCACACAAAAATGACACCGATCAATATTTACGCCCCCAAATACAAACCAAAGAGCATTTTTCCATGATATAAACAAAACTATTCCCCCACAACACAGGCAAAATAATCATGGCAGGAGACTTTAACATATGTATGGACCCCAAAATGGATAGATCCAGACTTCATCAAATACTGACACAACAACCTCCAACAAACCTCTAACAGTCCTGACACAAATATCCAACTTGTGGGACTCGTGAGACTGAAACACCCCAAAAGTAAACAATACTCATTTTACTCACACCCCCCAAGTCTACTCTAGAATAGACTATATCTTCATCTCAGCTACAATGATACCATACATAGAAGACTCCAATATCTTCCCAATTACCTGGTCTGACCATGCCCCAGTATCCCTAACCATGAAAAACACAATACTACACGCACCAACATACACATGGAGGCTAAATGAAAACAACGATCACAGACGAAGCCACAAAAAAATCCTAATCAAAGAAATAGACAACTACTTTAAAGTCAACATCACTAGTGATATGGATTTTCAACTGTCTGGGCAGCCCATAATGCAGTCATTAGAGGACAACTCCTCAAATAGCCTCAAAAAACAGAACAAACCAAACAGAGAAAAAACATTCTAGACCTAACCAAACAAATCAAACAGACAGAATTACACACGCCAGAAACCACAATGAATCAGATAAAATAAATTAACACAACTACTCAGAAACAGGCTAACGCAGATACTAAACTCAGGAGCAGAAAAAGCAATCAAACTCACACAGCAGAAACTCTTCGCCCTCTCAACAAACCTGACTCGATGCTAGCCAGGAAGAGACAGAATGACCCTCAACAGTATTACTCCCTTTAAGAACCAGGACTAGATATGTCCGAACTTCACAAAATCCGGTCCGCTCAAGGATCCGTGAATTTTTGGAAAAATTCGAAAATTCGAAAATCCGCAAGCGGACCCATTAAAAATGAAAATATCCTCGAAAATACGCGTTTTTCTCGAAAATACGAGGAAAACGCGTATTTTAGAAAATTTTCGAAAATACGTATTTCTGAAAATAAGAGTAATCCTCGTAATTTCGAAAATTTTCGAAAATACGTGTCCCCGAAAATACGAGAAATCTCGTAATTTCGAAAATTTTTGAAAATATGAGAAATCCGTGGTCGGAAGTTCGGAAGGCAGAAAATCCGGAAAATCCTCCTTTCGCGAACGGATAAATCTGCGGCAGATCCGGGTTTGGATCCGCGAAACGGCCATCCCTAACCAGGACAGAACACTTACCCAAACCCCACTCAAATAATAAAACTATTGAAAACTACTATAGAGACTTATACGACGGTAAAACAGTGAACAAAGACTCAGACTACATGGACAATCTAATCAATTCCTAGCACTACTACAACTCCCACACCTCACGGACTGAGACAGAGACTTACTAAACTCCCCCATAACAAACCTAGAAATATCAAATGCCATTAAACAACTCAAAACAGGAAAATCTCCAGGCCCAGATGGCTACACAGCAGGCTACTACAAAATATTCAAGCAGCAACTAACGCCTCACCTAAAAACACTATTCAAACCAAATAATCACAAGCTAACAAACCTATGCACCCAGACCTTTAAAAAGAAAATATAATAGTCATCCACAAACAAGGCAAAGGGGCATATTTTATAAGGTCGTTAACCTTTTCGCGGCCGTTTTCGCGGACATTAAGCGTTAACCTTTCGCCGGCGGTACTGGTTCACTGTTCACTCGGCTAGTATCGGCTGTTTACTTCGCCACCTTGAAGGTGGCGAAGTCAGCCGATACTAACCTCCCGCGGCGGGGAGGGGCAGGCAACCCGCGGCGGGTGGTCGCACCCGCCCCGGGAGACACGCACACCCCGCCGACACCCC
The DNA here is from genome assembly GCA_019447015.1 of Hymenochirus boettgeri. Classification (NCBI taxonomy): domain Eukaryota; kingdom Metazoa; phylum Chordata; class Amphibia; order Anura; family Pipidae; genus Hymenochirus; species Hymenochirus boettgeri. The sequence continues at coordinate 167,105,478 of CM033469.1, forward strand.
CCGCGGCGGCGGCGACCACCCGCCGCCGCTTCCCAGCAGCCCCTCCCAACCCGTTCCCCGCTCGCGGCAATCTCGGAACGGGAGGCTAGGGGGGCTGCCGGGAAGGGGCCGCAGCAGGTGGTCGTGACCACCCGCCGCGCACCCCCTCCCCGCAACCCCTCCAAGCCCCCCGGCCGTCCCGGGAGGGGAAGGGAGGGAGCCGCTGGGAGGGGTGGAGGCTCCCCCCAGCGGGGCCTGAGAAGGGCCTTTGGGGCTTAGGGGGTCCGCAGCTCGAACCGGACCCCCCCTCCCCGGCCCTTGTAAGGGCCTTTGCGGCATTACAATGGCCCTTGCGGCTCTGACGAGCCTTTTGGGGCTTAAGGGGTCCGCAGCGCTCGAACCGGCACCCCCCTCCCCGGCCCTATCAGGGCCTTTGCGGCACTTACAAGTGCCCTTGCGGCTCTAACAAGAGCCCTTTGGGGCTTAGGGGTCCCGCAGCTCGAACCGGGACCCCCCCCGGCCCTTGTAGGGCCCTTGCGGCACTGACAAGTGCCTTGGCGGGGGTCCCGCAGCTCGAACCGGGACCCCCAGTGTGCGGCTCTTAAAAGAGCCCTTGGGCGACGTCTTCGGCTGGCGACACCAACCCCACTCAGGTCGCCGATGCCAGGCAGACACTGCGGCCGACAGTGAGCCCGCTGGGTTATGTAAAGCAAGTATTAAAAATTGACCAATCAGAAACGGATTATGGATTTCTGCAAACCTATATAAAGAGGAGCTTTCCGCCGCGGAACTCAGATGCCATCGCAGTAGATGGCTGAAGAAAGAGAAGAGGCTGGCAACATCGGCTGCGTGAGGCCGGCGGTGCGAGCGGGCTCACTGGGCCGGCAGTGAGTCTCTTGGCATCGGCACCTGAGTGGGTTGGTGTCGCAGCCCGGAAGACAGTCGCGTCGGATCAAGACGCCGGCAACATCAGCCTTGTTGAGGTCGCCGGTGTGCGCCCCGGTGGGTACCCTGGCGCCGCAGGGGTACCTCTCGGGGGTCGGCGGCCTCGGCGGAGCTGGTGTCGCGGGACTGGAAGAAAGAAGACGCCGCCAGGGCTCTTTAAGAGCCCACTGGGGGTCCCGGTTCGAGCTGCGGGACCCGCCCAAAGGCACTTGTCAGTGCCGCAAGGGCCCTTATAAGGGCCGGGGGGGGGGTCCGGTCCCGCCCCTTAGGAGAGGCGTCGGGAAGGGATTTTAAGTCCCTTCGCGGCGATACTATACAGTATCGCGCGAAGGGGCTAAAATTACCGCAGGCACTCGCGCCACGATACATATCGCGGCCCGATACAATATCGCGGGAATAGCGCTCGCCGGTTATAAATACGGCGGTATAGACGCTATTTCGCGTCGCCCCGCGATTGCGGCAGTAATTTTTTTGCCGCTATTATCGTTGGCTTTAAAATATGCCCCAAAGACTCCACTTGGCTACAAAAACTGATAGACCAATATCACCATCATATATAGACATAAAACTACTAACTGAAATACAGCTGACAGACTTTCAATAATACTACACGAAATTATACCACCGACCAATCAAGCTTTATTAAACACAGCAACAAACTGACAGCATCAGAAGAATATACAACTTATGTACTACGCTAAAACCACACAAACAACCACGGTATTTGTAGCACTAATGCGGAAAAAGCATATAAACGTAGACCTGGACGTACAGACAATAATCTTAAATACTACAACTTCCCCCACCTTCCTTACTTAATCTCTCATATACTCCAACCCGACAGCCACGATACTAATATGGGCTTCCACTCAGAATCCTTCCAATACGAAATGGGACCAGACAAAGTGTTCCGCTCTCGCCTCTGTTATTCTCTGTTTATTATTATGTGCGGAACCATTAGCCCAAGCAATAAGAAACCATACAGATATACAAGGACATGCACAATAGGCCCCTCACAATACAAGATAAGCAATGTTTGCAGATGACACCACCTGTCTATCACTCCATAAAACCCACAGATCTCACTACCACTACCACTACTTTTTCACACTATTAAACCCACTAGGCAGATACGGTTTCAAGTAAATCAATCCAAATCATTGATACTACTGTTTGAACTCCCCCCCAGAGGAAACTTTACTAAAACAGAAACATGATCTCAAATGGACCACATCGCATATCACCTTTTTAGGGTTAACATAACAGACGACCCAAAAACCCTATACGAAAAAAATTACCCACCTATGTTTAAACGAATAAACAACTTCTCCTGAAATGGAACCATACAAATTTCCCTCTTCAGCCAATACCAAATTTCCCTCTCACAGTCCAATATCACCATTAAATGACATCCTCATCCTCCCAAAATACTCTACTTATTTAGGACCCTTCCAGCCCACTTCATCAAAAAGACACAGCAAATTGCCAAGAGAGATCACCAATTCATATGGCAAACAACACCGCAGCCCAGAATAAAACTTTAAGCAAACTCCAGACCAACTAACAAACTAGGGGCAAACTTACCAGACATCAACAATACTACCTAGCCTGCCGCCAAAATAGCCCAAACCTCATAACAATGGCACATGCCTTAACCCAGTGTCAGATGGTAGAGCTTGAACAAAACATAATAACCAGAACCCACTACCTAACCTTCTATGGTTACCCAGCCACAACCGTTAGACACTAGCAAACCAGTAACAGAATACAACCCTCTCATACGCAGACCCTTGCTTCCAGATCCACAATCGGTTTCATAGAAAAACCGATGCGGGGATCCCAAGATTTAAAATGCATGATTTCTTAATAAATTTCATCTTTTTATTTATCCTCACGGTAGGAAGACCCCTTCTTCAATCAACCAATTTCAGATCATATTAGGTGGATCAGTATTGATCTTTGCCAATTAAAAAAAATTACTTTTTTGTAAAAGCTTTCTGGTTGGTCGGATTTCGACAAAGCAAATACAAGCAATAGGGACGCCCATTTCAGATGGATTCAGATTTTATCTCAGACTTGAAAAGAAGAAAAGAGAAAACTCTATATCCTGCTGGGAGAGGAGGAAGCCACAGCAAATATTAGGGCACACTATGTAATGGCATGTCACAGACTGAGAGGAGCATCAATGAACTTAGGGGCATATTTATACAGGTTTGTTAAACTTTCCGCCTTCTTTAACGCAGCCTTTTCGACAAATTTTCGCTATTTACAAAGCAGTGATAACAGTGGTGAAAGATCATTACCAACATTTCGCTTTTTGCTTTTCGCCATACATCGAGCGGTAACCGCTCAAGTTATTTATAAAATGGCGAAAAGTGTATTTTTGCTTTAAGTACAGCCATTCCAATTCGCCAAATCTGAGGTGGCGAAAATGCATAAGTGCCCATTTATTTAGCCTGCCCATGGGTCCATGTGGATTCTCAATACTAAAAAGTACTCAGGGGGGTGGTTAGACTATTTTTTAGCATTTACTGTAATACAATCTGAGATTTCGCTTTTTTAAAGGACAACCCACCCTCATAAGAACATCTTTAGAAAGAATGGCCTCTTAAATATGTTGATGTATCATAGATTGTCCTATGAATTCATTACTGTAGGCCTGTATTGCTTGTGGATGCCTCATGGAAACGAGCAATTTAGAAACCTGTACTGAGCCTGGGCATGCTCAGAGAGGCAGACAGGGAATTAACATCAGTCATTGAACTGTGATGTCAACTGTCAATAAATAACTGACCGTTACTAACTGGAAGAAACAGGAAGCAGAAACAGGGGACACAGGACATTGTGTAGGATTTCAGGTTAGACTTATATATTTCAGATTTCAAATATTACCGTTTGGGTTTTGGGGGGTGATTTACCTGTATGTAAGTTTCGTTATGGGGGCTGGACTTGCCCTTTAAGGCTAATTTTTCGCTTTAGGTTCCAATTTTCTTATTTACCAATAAGTCAAATGGGGGTCTGAGGGACATATTTATAAAGGGGCATATTTTTGCTTTTTCCCACTGGTCTTTACCATAATTTTTTCAACTTTCATCTTTTCTTTCATCAAAGTGATTAAAAAGGCGAATTTTCATCAAAAGCGAAAATTATGTAGCAAAAAGCAGCACTAATAATGCTGAAAAAGCTCAGCACATATGATGGTAAATAGGTAATACTCCCTGGTGGTTTTTCAAAGTAGTATTAATTGGTTAATACACACTGAACACCTATCTTTGTTATTTAAAAATAGCCTAACACATTTGTGTTTTTTTTAGCCAAAAATATAAATAGTATAAAACTCAAAAGTAAAATTTTCTCTATTTTATTAATAGGCTGATAGTGTAAAACTTAAAGGCAAATTTTCTCAATTATTAATAGGATGATAGTGTAAAACTAAAAGGTGAATTTTCTCTATTTATTAAAAGGACATTTTTTACTGTCGCTTATTTTCAGCAAACTGCAGCTAATTATCAAACCAGTTCCATAATATGGGAAAACAACATAGTGCGGTGTGTAAGAAATAGTCATGTTAATGGAACATCAGTAAGTAATGAGTTTGGGGAAAATTCTAGTAAAACTGCAAAAATACGACAAAAGGGAGAAAAGGGGCAAAAGGGCAAAATTCACCTATTTATAAATGGCTTTAAATTAAAAGAGACAAAATAGCTCTGAAATTGCACTAGAGAGCAATCTCTCTTTTCGCAGTGATACCACACTTAACGCAATGAATAAGACGAAAACTATCGCCCACATATCGCCACAGGATACTTCCGCAAAGGCGAAAACTAGTGTTTTTAAAATAAGGTGAAAATTGCGCTATTTGTAATTGCGATGTCCTGCGACAAATAGCGATCATGTATAAATATGCCCTTAATGTCCATAGACTACTTGCCAGTTATTCCTTTATCCTTCCTCAATCGTTATATCCCGGACTGAACCCAATATATCCCTTATGTTACTTCCTTATATTAATTATCGTTGATACCCATTACCCCCCTACCGTGAACCTCACTAAATTCCCATACTAACATGTTTTATATTTTTGTTTGCTCTGGCAATGTAACATGTAAATGACCCTGCTAAAAAAGAATATTTGATTTGATTGATTGATTGATAGATAGATAGAAGATATAGAGAGATAAAAACTATCTATTTGTTGCCTCTTATCTATATCTGTCTCACAAAGACTGGACATTATATGCACTTAAAGGGCATGTCCACCCCCAAAACTATAATCCCCCCAACTACTGGCCCACCATGTAGTGTAGTTTAATCTTACCTACCATCCCAGCTCCATAGGGTTCTCCTGTAGCCCCCCGCCCCAAAGTCAAAAACTGCCCACCAGGAGGCTAGCAGAGTCATATAGGACTCTGCCTGCTACGGCCTCCGGGAGAATTTTGGGCATGCGTACTGCAGCCCTTCTCCTCCTCCCCCTCCTCTCCTCCTCTCCTCTGTTCTACTATCCCTCCCCCTAGCATAAAACCCCTTTAATACAGTATTCCCCCATGTCTCCCAGCCCCAACCGCATATTTTTTATTTTTAGAAAGCTCCCCAAACTCTTACTTACCTCTCCTCTTTCCTCCGCTGCACTGAATGACCGGCAGCCGCATCCGTGATTGGCTGCCGCTCAGCCAATCACAGATGCGACTGCCCGTCCCGCCCTTCTGCTTGCATTTTCTCGCAAGCAGAGGGCCGGGAGCGCGGTGGAGGAAAGAGGGGAGGTAAGTAGAGTTTGGGGGGCTTTCTAAAAAAAAAATATAGCGGTTGGGGCTGGGAGACATATGGGATTAACATTTAAAATTATATTTAAGGGTGGACATACCCTTTAATCCAACACATGAAAGAGAAAAATATAAACTGTCAGCAGGTGTTAGGTTTTATTTTATTCACTTAGCTTTATGGCATCCATTTTGTTTTATGCCTCCATTTTGTCTTAGATTATTTTTTTGTATTCTCAGATGTTTTGTTTCCCAATGTTCTTTCTCATTTCATAGTATTGATAACACTTGACGTTCCCAGTGAGCTCAAGGTCTTTTGCTTCCCTCGTTTTGTGCCAACCTTGCATTCCAATTGCATTCAATGGATGTTTTATCAATTCTACTTTTCTTAACATCTCCATGTTGCGATACCACTTACACATATATCCGGGAACTTCTACTGGAAATAAAATTAACAAAACGTTTTCTGGATAAGTATAACACATTGACTCTCTCCACTTTACAGGCAGAAGAGAGAAGTACCACCAATTGTCCATACAGGTTTGTGCTATCCTTTTATCCATTGCAGAGCAAAGGACAGTATATGATGTGTACCATAATTAGTCATACAGGACTTGGAGAAATTAAATCTAATCAAATACTCATAATAAACATCATTCATATAACTTCAATAAACAAGATAAAGCAGCACTAAACAAACTGAGAAATAACAATTCAATCGTAATCAGGAATTCAGATAAGGGTGGTCCCTTGTTTGTATGGATGTGTACAATATGATCGAGGCATACAGACAACTTAATGATACAGATACTTACACATGTTATCAGGAGATCTGGTTAATGGATTTTTAAAACATTTTTATCAACTTTTGGAAAAGGGATGTGATTATTGGTGATTGATGAAGATGAACGAGACTATCTCAGGATTAAAATCCATGTTCCCAAAGTCCATAAGTCCTTGATAGATGTAGAAGCTAGGCCTATAGTTATCAGGGTTCGGATCACTTAATAAACATTTAGCTGAATATGTAGACAATTACTTCTTCCCATGATCTTAAGATTGCCTAGTTTTCTTAAGGACACTACGGAACTATTGCGAGTATTTAAGACTTCACCTGGCAACCAAATTACCATTGGATATCTATGGATGTAACAGCAATATTCCTGCATAGAACACTCTTCCACTGGAAGACAGTTCCAAGCTTTACCCTTTCACGTGAAGAACCCTTTCCGAACTTGAAGCCTAAACCTTTTTTCTTCAAGCTTAAGGAGTCCACGTGTCCTCTGACATGCTCTAATAGTGAACAAGCCCCAGATAGTTTATTGTATGTCCCGTTAATGTATATATACACAGTAATCATATCCCCACGCAAGCGCCTTTTCTCCAGTGTACAAAATTGTAACTTTTACAGTCTCTCTTCAGTCTCTCTTCAAGCTCCCTCAATCCCCTATTAATTTAGTTGCCCTTTTCTGAACCCTTCAATTTCAAAGATGACCTTTTTGTACACAGGATTCCAAAATTGCACTGCGTATTCCAAATGAGACCTTACCAATGCTTTGTAAAGAGGGAGAATAACAATTTCCTCCCTTGAATCTGGTACCTCTCTTTATACCATGCTGGCTCTGGCTGTTGCCACCTGGCACTGCTTGCTACCTTTAAGTTTGTTATCAACCAAAACTCCAAGATCCCTTTCCAACAGGGATTCACTTAACACAAAGCTATTTAGTATAAGCAGCACAAGGATTTTACGTCCAAAAATGCATACCATACATTTATCAACATTGAATCTCATCTGCCACTTGCGCCCAATGTAACAATCTATCTAGATCCCCTGCAACGATTGCACATCCTCTGAAGTCTTTTATGGTCGACAAAGTTTTGTGTCGTCAGCAAACCAGAAACCTTGCTGACAATACCCACTTCCAAATCTTAATTAATAGATTAAATAGAAGCGGCCCAACACAGAACCCTGTGGCACCCCACTTAGCACTTAGTTCTAATGATGAAGCCCCATTAAAAACTACTCTCTGTATCCTATTCATTAACAATTTTCTATCCATGTACATATGGCCTACCCAGACCAAAGCCTAGTTTATACATTAGTTGCGCTATGGGGGACTATCAAAAGCCTAGCAAAATCCAGCTATAATACATCTACTGCTATGCCAGAGTCTAAATTTCTACTTACTTCCTCATAAAAGCCAAGCAAGTTAGTTTGACAAGATCTATTCCTCCTAAATCCATGCTGGTTACTACTTATAATGTTAGTCCTGGAAACTAACATAATTCATACAGATTGCAGATCAAGAGCTATGTACGTTACATAGATGATTACTGTTGGTGTGGGGTGGGGGTTCTGTCTGATATAAATCAATTTATAATTTATTGTAATAAACACACATGGATATAAAAACTAACCTCCCAGACACATAATTGTCATATTGAATTTCTAGATGTACTACTGCAAGTTGACAATAACAAAGTTGTTACTGACCTATATAAGAAACCCATTACGAAAAAACGCTATCTTACATACAAATTCTTCGCACCATAAATTGGTCATAGAGTCGAACCTTATGGCCAGTCTGTTCGTCTAAACGTATATATGTCACGATTGAGACACTTTTAACACCCAGGCTTGTGTTTATGGGATAGATTGCTTAACAGAGGATACGACACCCATAACGTGAACGTGCATATGATAAAGCAGTTTTGTTCGATCGTACAAAATATTGAAATTCTTTGAGCTACAACAACAGAAAACGATACCCACATTAATGAAAGGTCATTGCCGCATGACAGTAAAATATCTTTTATCAGTACATTTACTAAGTAATCAAAGTTTTATGATTACCAAGATTTTGAAGACATTGGAATGTCTTAGAAGAAGATTCCAGATATTAAGGAATGTCTGTTGTGTAGCGGTCCTAGATTTTGTTTTAGAGGTGAGGTCGAACATTGGGAAGACTTATCCCCTCAATACATAAGATACCCCCTACCAACACGTTACCCACATGGTTGAGGTATAGGGGTACTTACAAATGTGGTGGGTTAAGGTGTAGTTCATGTAAATATATTCAGGTCTCTACTGAGTTCACCAGTAATCAAACAGGCCAGAAATATAATATCAAAAACTATTATAATTGTTGCTCATCCAATAGGGTACAGTATACTGACTTCATGCGAGTGCGGCAGCCAATATGTGGGCAAAACCTCAAGATTGGCTACCAGAATGATCACGGAGCATATTAATACTACCAAAAAAGGAGCTCAACCATAGCAGCTCCTCTTTAGAACATCATGGTGGCTCCACAAGTGTAAAATTTCAGATTATAGATAAACCCAATATGTCAATAAGGAAGGGCGACACACATAAGAGCTTCTGTAGGGGGGCGGAGCCTGACCGGGAGGGGAGATGGACGTGTGGTGAGGGAGCTCTGACACAGCCAGGGGGAATCTATCGAGCTATCTCTAATCTGAACCAGAACTTAGACCCCCAATAAGGACATAACGCAATATGGATCCTAGAAACAACAACAAAGAGCATAAAAATGATCAACAGGGTGACCTGGGGAACTTTGTGCTCCGAGGCGAACAGGCCCAACCCAACCAACATGGGGGCGCACACAAATTCCAGCAACGGAAACAGCAAAAGCCCGGTGACCAGAAAAGATTTGGACGATCTGTTCCACAACCTAGAACAAGTCATCACATTGGCCCATCAGAAAAACCCTTACCGAAGTAAGCCCCGGGGATCGAGTCGCAACACTTGAAACCAACAAACTGGGACTGCCAAATACTGTCACCAGACCGACACCGACATAGCAGATCTCAAAAAGCAGATCCAACTCCTGACAACCTACAAGAAGACGCCGAATAGGTCACGACACAATAATTTAGAGAGTTAAAGAGTTACTGACCTGCAGACATATCTCAAGGCCTTGTTCACCAGGAGATGGCACGGATATCCCCGAGCACCTTATGCTCTAGACAGAGCTACAGAGCCCTAAGACCACCGTCCAAAATAGACGGCTCACCCAGGGACGTAACACTGCCTACATTATTATCAGACTAAGGAACGTACTTGAGAGAAGCAAGGAACACAGAGCCCACCAGAAATGGACGATATTGTTCTCCATATCTACCAGGATCTGGCCCCAGAACCCTTAAAAGAGAAGAGCAATGAAACCAGTGACAGAAATTCTGATAGCCCACAGGATCAGATACAAATGGGCCTTTCCCTTCAAACTAATCGCAAACCACGAGGGCAAGTCAGCTACAGCAGCCAGAGGAGGCCAAATGCTCCTGAGGAAATTAGGGATAATGGCATTCCCCCTACACCACCTAGCAGCGACCCAAGCAGGGTGCACCACCTCAATAAGCTGGACCCAAATCTTAAAACAACACTTTCCCCCCAAACACCTGAAACCAAAGGAAACAAGTTTAGTACACCCACTAACAGCAAAACCCAGACAATACCATCGCCCCCCTCCCCCACCCACAAGGTCCCTACTTAACAGAAGTAAAACCAAACGCAAAAAAGGAAAGAAAGTAAAAAGAAAAGGGGAAAGGAAGAAAAAAAAAGGGGGGAAAGGGAAAAAGGAAGGGAACTGATATCCTAAAAACCAAAATTAAACAACTAAAACAAAACAAAAACCTGAAGAGACCATCCCACATGGAGTTCAGTGAAGACCGGAGCTCTAACAGACAACCTAAACCCTTAAAAGAAAAAAAGGGGAAACAACAACACTAAACAATAATACCTTCCCAAGGAAAAATAACGACCAACGGAAACAACAAGCCCAGACAACAGATGTCCATTTACGACCACAACAGATCGTACCCAAACTAAAGGACAGGACAGAACAAGCCAAAAACAGACGAGCAAAGTAACCCTAAACAAAATTACACATCAGACCTACAAAAGCTCAACACCAAGAACTAACGAAGGAATATTAAAACTACAACCGCACAACAAAAACAAAAAACCCTATCAAGACCCAAAATGCAAACCCCATCCTACAACATCTGGAAATCCCCTGAACCATCAGACGAATCAAACAAATCATAACTCTAATCCAGAACCCATAACAAAGACAGACCACCAAAACACCAACTTCCCCACCACACCAACCCACCCAACCCATACAGCATTGAATATGGAACATTTCGCATCCACCCCTTATAAAAGAGGGAAAGAGGAAATCCCTTTGAACTCCAGCCGATAACAAAGACCAAACCCACCTTCAGGACCATACTCACCAGAAGGGACCTGCCAACCGATTCCGAAAAGAATATGAGACCCCCCAAAAAGTCCTCCCCCCCCAAAAAAACCTAACTCTCTCAGCGCCCCCCAAACGAGGAGAAAACCACACTACCTTAGCCATTACCCCTGGCTGGCCCATGAAGTTTCCCTTTAAACCACACATGCACCCCCCCCAGTTTCCCCCCCATGATGAGACAGCAAAAAACTGCTGCCAAAAACCCAATTTTCAGAAATTGAGACCAAGAGTTCTCAAATATTATAATACAGTTTCCGCCACAGTGGCGAAGTTAGCTATGTTTAATTGTTATGTTATGAAAACAACTAAATTAAGGTTCTTAACAGAATCTAAATCCTCGGCACTGGAGCTGCGCCAGCCCTCCTCAACCAAGAGAGGGACCTAAAAATCAACATGTCAAACTCAGGTAAGACCCCCCTCCTGGTTGACACCAGCCAGTAACACCCACACACCCAATGATACAGATAGAAAAACATTCACTTCATATCATCTACCATAACACCAAAGGTCTGAATAGCCCTACTAAAAGGAAAAATGGTGACAAAATACTATGAAAAAGAAAAGGGAGATATAATATTCATACAAGAAACCACTTATAAAAACATAAAGAACCCAAAATTCTAAACAGAAAACTATACTTCAATTTATCATCCTCAGCTGGGGTTAAGAAAGGAGGGGTGTCAATATTACTCACAAAAAGGTTGAACTTTTAGGTTGAAAAACTATAAGTGATGAAGAGAGAGTTAGAACCTTTTCCTGGGGGGGACCACAGGGTCACACAAAAATGACACCGATCAATTTAGCCCAAATACAAACCAAAGAGCATTTTTCCATGATATAGAAACAAAACTATCCCCCCAAACACAGGCAAAATAATCATGGCAGGAGACTTAACATATGTATGTATGGACCCCAAAATGGATAGATCCAAGACTCATCAAATACTGACACAAACAACCTCCAACAAACCTCTAACAGTCCTGACAACAAATATCCAACTTGTGGGACTCGTGGAGACGAAACACCCCCAAAAGTAAACAATACTCATTTTACTCACAACCCCCACCTGCTTTTGTGAACACTTACTCTAGGGATAAGAAAACTCTATATCCTGCTGGGAGAGGAGGAAGCCACAGCAAATATTAGGGCACACTATGTAATGGCCTGTCACAGACTGAGAGGAGCATCAATGAACTTAGGGGCATATTTATACAGGTTTGTTAAACTTTCCGCCTTCTTTAACGCAGCCTTTTCGACAAATTTTCGCTATTTACAAAGCAGTGATAACCAGTGGTGAAAGATCATTACCACTACATTTCGCTTTTTGCTTTTCGCCATACATCGATGCGGTAACCGCTCAAGCTTATTTATAAAATGGCGAAAAGTGTATTTTTGCTTTAAGTACAGCCATTCCAATTCGCCAAATCTGAGGTGGCGAAAATGCATAAGTGCCCATTTATTTAGCCTGCCCATGGGTCCATGTGGATTCTCAATACTTAGGGCTGGACTTGCCCTTTAAACAGGATGTAGGTATGACATTTTCTGCATAGTAGCACAGCCAATTGTGTGATCTTTCAGAAAGAATTTACAATTAAAAAAAACAAACAAAACATTGGCTCCAGAAGGGAGATTTGATCTTGGTATTATTTCCTGCTTTCTTCTGGTTCAACTTGGGTTTTTACTTGCTTATAGATCTTATTCATCATTGAGAAGAATGTAACTTCAAATAGAAATACACAAACATTTTCAACACTCAACTACACACAACAGGGTTATTTAATAAAAGTTCTTATAGTTTAAAATGGCGCTAATTTTGCCCTAGCCAATCAGATCTTACTTAACATTGAAAGCTATCATCTGATTTGTTGGGGCAAAATTAGACCCATTTTAAACATAAGAACTTTTTTTGAATCTTTCTGTTAGTGCTCCCAGCACTGTAATAGGATCATTTAGTTAGTGTTCACTGGCATAATTATCTGCCTCCACCACATCTCTGGCTCTGCCCCGCCACACCTCTGCCCCCCCCGCTTTGGGTGTGGAAATATCTGGTAACCCTAACATCAAAGATATAGCTACCCACACAGTCTCATCTCTCTGGTTGCTCCTTTGTTGTTCCAAAAAAATTATCATAAATTAGAGTATAGGTTGTCAGAGCCACCCAGAAATACACAACCACTTTGGATACCAAAAATATCATACCCTCCAAGTGTACCGATTTTCCCGGTATTGTACCCTTTTTAAAACGGGAGTACCGGGCATAACAAAAGTACCGGTTTGTACCGGGTGCCTGGCATGTGTACCGCCCGATCATGTGTGCGCCAGTCACTCGGCTGCACAGTGCTACCGTTACTGGTGGGCTAGATATTTGGGGGGGAGAGAGTGGTGGGGTTTGGGCGGAGCAATGGTGGGGTTGGCAGAGCAAGGGGTGTGTCAAAGCGTACTGTTTTCTTTCTTGGGAATGTTGGAGGGTATGAAATATACGTGCATTTATTGTGCTAACATAACATTTTTTTGGTTTCGGACATCTAGGTCCTTGGTAACCCTGCTTGGAGCTGACCCTTTTGATGTCCAATGTCACTGGTCAGATTTGAAACTAAAGCTAACAATAACACTGAATCATATGGCAGAGCACCTTGACATTAAAGTATTCATTTGTGTCTTAAGCTAGGTACACACAGCACAGATTTCTGAAAGATGACAGACAGGATCTGCAAGACCTGTCTGCCATCTTCAAAGATCTGCATACACACAGTCCCGAGCATTCTCCCTATGAACTTCATAAGGAGAATGCTCGGGACTGTGTGTTTTATCGCCGCGCTAACTATCTATTCATAAGAACATCTTTTAGAAAGAATGGCCTCTTAAAATATGTTGATGTATCATAGATTGTCCTATGAATTCATTACTGTAGGCCTGTTATGCTTGTGGATGCCTCATGGAAACTGAGCAATTTAGAAACCTGTACTGAGCCTGGGCATGCTCAGAAGAGGCAGACAGGGAATTAACATTCAGTCATTGACTGTGATGTCAACTGTCAAATAAATAACTGACCGTTACTAACTGGAAGAAACAGGAAGCAGAAACAGGGGACACAGGACATTGTGTAGGATTTCAGGTTAGACTTATATATTTCAGATTTCAAACTATTACCGTTTAGGGTTTTGGGGGGTGATTTACCTGTATGTAAGTTTTCGTTATGGGGCTGGACTTGCCCTTTAAGGCTGCGTATGAGAGGTTGTATTCTGTTTGGTTTGCTGTGTCTAACGGTTGTGGCTGGGTAACCATAGAAGGTTAGGTAGTGGGTCTGGTTATTATGTTTTGTTCAAGCTCTACCCATCTGACACTGGGTGTAAGGCATGTGCCATTGTATAGGTTGGGCTATTTTGGGGCGGCTAGGTAGTATTTGTTGAGGTCTGGTAAGTTTGCCCCTAGTTTGTTAGTTGGTCTCTGGAGTTTGTTAAAAGTTTTATTCGGGTCTGCGGTGTTGTTGCCATATGAATTTGGTGATCTCTCTTTGGCAATTTGCTGTGTCTTTTTGATGAAGTGGGCTGGAAGGGTCCTAAATAAGTAGAGTATTTGGGATGAAGGTGTCATTTAATGGTGATATGATGTGAGAGGGAATTGTATTGGTTCTGAAGAGGGAAATTTGTATGGTTCCATTTCAGGAGAAGTTGTTTATTCGTTTAAACATAGGTGGGTAATTTTTTTCGTATAGGGTTTTTGGGTCGTCTGTTATGTTAACTCCTAAAAAGTGTGATATGCGATGTGGTCCATTTGAGATCATGTTTCTGTTTTAGTAAAGTTTCCTCTGGGGGGGAGTTCAAACAGTAGTATCAATGATTTGGATATGATTTATCTTGAAACCGATATCTGGCCTAGTGGGTTTAATAGTTGAAAAAGTATGTAGTGTAGTGAATCTGTGGGTTTTTGGAGTGATAGAAGAGATGGTGTCATCTGCAAACATTGCTATCTTGTATTGTGAGGGGCCTATTGTGATTCCTTGTATATCTGTATGGTTTCTTATTGCTTGGGCTAATGGTTCCGCACATAATAATAACAGAGAATAACAGAGGCGAGAGCGGGAACACTTTGTCTGGTCCCATTTCGTATTGGAAGGATTCTGAGTGGAAGCCCATATTAGTATCGTGGCTGTCGGGTTGGAGTATATGAGAGATTAAGTAAGGAAGGTGGGGGAAGTTGTAGTATTTAAGGATTATTGTCATGTACGTCCAGTTCTACTTTTATATGCTTTTTCCGCATCTAGTGCTACAAATACCGTGGTTGTTTGTGTGGTTTTAGCGTAGTACATAAGTTGTATATTCTCTCTGATGCTGTCAGTTGTGTTGCCTGTGTTTAATAAAGCTTGATTGGTCGGTGGTATAATTTCGTGTAGTATTATTGAAAGTCTGTCAGCTGTATTCATTAGTAGTTTTATGTCTATATATGATGGTGATATTGGTCTATAGTTTTTGTAGCAAGTGGAGTCTTTGGGGCATATTTATAAAGCAAACGATAATAGCGGCAAAAAATTACTGCCGCAATCGCGGCGACCGAAATAGCGCTATACGCCGTATTTATAACGGCGAGCGCTATTCCCGCGATATGTATCGGGCCGCGATATGTATCGTGGCCGCGAGTGCTGCGGTAATTTAAGCCCCTTCGCGCGCGATACTGTATAGTATCGCCGCGAAGGACTTAAAATCCCTCCCGACGCCTCTCTAAGGGGGGGACCGGGACCCCCCCCCGGCCCTTATAAGGGCCCTTGCGGCACTGACAAGTGCCTTTGCGGGGGTCCCGCAGCTCGAACCGGGACCCCCAGTGGGCTCTTAAAAGAGCCCTGGGCGGCGTCTTCTTTCTTCCAGTCCCGGCGACACCAGCTCCGCCGAGGCCGCCGACCCCCGAGAGGTACCCCTGCGGCGCCAGGGTACCCCCGGGGGCACCGGCGACCTCAACAAGGCTGATGTTGCCGGCGTCTTGATCCGACGCGACGTCTCGGGCTGGCGACACCAACCCACTCAGGTGCCGATGCCAGGAGAACTCACTGACGGCCGCAGTGAGCCCGCTGCACCGCCGCCTCAGCGGAGCCGATGTTGCCAGCCTCTTCTTTCTTCAGCCATCTACTGCGATGGCATCTGAGTTCCGCGGCGGAAAGCTCCTCTTTATATAGGTTTGCAGAAATCCATAATCCGTTTCTGATTGGTCAATTTTTAATACTTGCTTTACATAACCCAGCGGGCTCACTGTCGGCGCCAGTGGGTCTGCCTGGCATCGGCGACCTGAGTGGGGTTGGTGCGCCAGCCGAAGACGTCGCCCAAGGGCTCTTTTAAGAGCCGCACACTGGGGGTCCGGTTCGAGCTGCGGGACCCCCGCCAAGGCACTTGTCGTGCCGCAAGGGCCCTACAAGGGCCGGGAGGGGGTCCCGGTTCGAGAGCTGCGGGACCCCTAAGCCCCAAAGGGCTCTTGTTAGAGCGCAAGGGCACTGTAAGTGCCGCAAAGGCCCTGATAGGGCGGGGAGGGGGGTGCCGGTTCGGCAGCTGCGGACCCCTTAAGCCCCAAAAGGCTCGTCAGAGCGCAAGGGCATTGTAAGTGCCGCAAAGGCCCTTACAAGGGCCGGGGAGGGGGGGTCCGGTTCGAGCTGCGGGACCCCCTAAGCCCCAAAGGCCCTTCTCAGGGCCCGCTGGGGGGAGCCTCCACCCCTCCCAGCGGCTCCCTCCCTTCCCCTCCCGGGAGGCCGGGGGGCTTGAGGGGTTGCGGGGAGGGGGTGCGCGGCGGGTGGTCACGACCACCTGCTGCGGCCCTTCCCGGCAGCCCCCTAGCCTCCCGTTCCGAGATTGCCGCGAGCGGGGAACGGGTTGGGAGGGGCTGCTGGGAAGCGGCGGCGGGTGGTCGCCGCCGCCGCGGGGGTGTCGGCGGGGTGTGCGTGTCTCCCGGGGCGGGTGCGACCACCCGCCGCGGGTTGCCTGCCCCTCCCCGCCGCGGGGAGGTTAGTATCGGCTGACTTCGCCACCTTCAAGGTGGCGAAGTAAACAGCCGATACTAGCCGAGTGAACAGTAACCAGTACCGCCGCGCGAAAGGTTAACGTTAATGTCCGCGAAAACGGCCGCGAAAAGGTAACGACCTTATAAATATGCCCCTTTGCCTTGTTTGTGGATGACTATTATATTTTCTTTTTTAAAGGTTGGGTGCATAGGTTTGTTGCTTGTGATATTTGGTTGAATAGTGTTTTTAGGTGAGGCGTTAGTTGCTGCTTGAATATTTTGTAGTAGCCTGCTGTGTAGCCATCTGGGCCTGGAGATTTTCCTGTTTTGAGTTGTTTAATGGCATTTGATATTTCTAGGTTTGTTATGGGGGAGTTTAGTAAGTCTCTGTCTCAGTCCGTGAGGTGTGGGAGTTGTAGTAGTGCTAGGAATTGATTAGATTGTCCATGTAGTCTGGTCTTTGTTCATGTTTTACCCGGTATAAGTCTCTATAGTAGTTTTCAATAGTTTTATTATTTGAGTGGGGTTTGGGTAAGTGTTCTGTCCTGGTTAGGGATGGCCGTTTCGCGGATCCAAACCCGGATCTGCCGCAGATTTATCCGTTCGCGAAAGGAGGTTTTCCGGATTTTCTGCCTTCCGAACTTCCGACCACGGATTTCTCATATTTCAAAAATTTTCGAAATTACGAGATTTCTCGTATTTTCGGGGACACGTATTTTCGAAAATTTCGAAATTACGAGGTTACTCTTATTTTCAGAAATACGTATTTTCGAAAATTTTCTAAATACGCGTTTTCCTCGTATTTTCGGAGAAAAACGCGTATTTCGAGGATATTTTCATTTTAATGGGTCCGCTTGCGGATTTTCGAATTTTCGAATTTTTCCAAAAATTCACGGATCCTTGAGCGGACCGGATTTTGTGAAGTTCGGACATATCTAGTCCTGGTTTCTTAAAGGGAGTAATACTGTTGAGGGTCATTCTGTCTCTTCCTGGCTAGCATCGAGTCAGGTTTGTTGGAGAGGGCGAAGAGTTTCTGCTGTGTGAGTTTTGATTGCTTTTTCTGCTCCTGAGTTTAGTATCTGCGTTAGCCTGTTTCTGAGTTGTGTTAATTTATTTTATCTGATTCATTGTGGTTTCTGGCGTGTGTGAATTCTGTCTGTTTGATTTGTTTGGTTAGGTCTAGAATGTTTTTTCTCTGTTTGGTTTGTTCTGTTTTTTGAGGCTATTTGAGGAGTTGTCCTCTAATGACTGCATTATGGGCTGCCCAACAGTTGAAAAGTCCATATCACTAGTGATGTTGACTTTAAAGTAGTTGTCTATTTCTTTGATTAGGTATTTTTTTGTGGCTTCGTCTGTGATCGTGTTTTCATTTAGCCTCCATGTGTATGTTGGTGCGTTGTAGTATTGTGTTTTCATGGTTAGGGATACTGGGGCATGGTCAGACCAGGTAATTGGGAAGATATTGGAGTCTTCTATGTATGGTATCATTGTAGCTGAGAGAAGATATGTCTATTCTAGAGTAGACAATGTGGGGGGTGTGAGTAAAATGAGTATTGTTTACTTTTGGGGTGTTTCAGTCTCCACGAGTCCCACAAGTTGGATATTTGTGTCAGGACTGTTAGAGGTTTGTTGGAGGTTGTTGTGTCAGTATTTGATGAAGTCTGGATCTATCCATTTTGGGGTCCATACATATGTTAAAGTCTCCTGCCATGATTATTTTGCCTGTGTTGTGGGGGAATAGTTTTGTTTATATCATGGAAAAATGCTCTTTGGTTTGTATTTGGGGGGAAATATTGATCGGTGTCATTTTTGTGTGACCGTGGTCCCCACCAGGAAAAGGTATCTAAACTTCTTCATCACTTATAGTTTTTCAACCTAAAAGTTCAACCTTTTGTGTAGTAATATTGACACCCCTCCTTTCTTAACCCCAGCTGAGGATGATAAATTGAAGTATAGTTTTCTGTTTAGATTTTGGGTTCTTTATGTTTTATAAGTGGGTTTCTTGTATGAATATTATATCTCCCTTTTCTTTTTCATAGTATTTTGTCACCATTTTTTTTAGTAGGGCTATTCAGACCTTTGGGTGTTATGGGAGATGATATGAAGTGAATGTTTTCTATCGTTAATCATTGGGTGTGTGGGTGTTACTGTGTCGGTGTCAATCCAGGAGGGGGTCTTACCTGAGTTTGACATGTTGATTTTTAGGTCCCTCTCTTGGCTGAGGAGGGCTGGCGCAGCTCAGCCAGTGCGAGGATTTAGATTTGTTAAGACACTTAAATTTAGTGTTATAACATAACAATTAAACATAGCTAACTTCGCCAAGTGGCGGAAACTGTATTATAATATTTGAGAACTCTTGGTCTCAATTTCTGAAAATTGGGTTTTGGCAGCAGTTTTTGCTGTCTCATCATGGACATTGGGGGAGGAACTACGGGGGGTCATGGTGCTGTTTGGGATCATGGGCAGCAGGATGTAAGTAGTGTGGTCTCTCGTGTGGTGAGAGGTTAGGTTTTGGGGGGGGAGGACGTTTTGGGGGGAGTCCATAGTTCTTTTCGGAATCGGTTGGAAGGTCCCTTCTGGTGAGTATGGTCCTGAAGGTGGGTTGGTCTTTGTTGATCGGCTGGAGTTCAAAGGGGATTCCTCTTTCCCTCTTTTATAAGGGGTGGATGCGAAATGTTCCATATTCATGCTGTATGGTTAGAGGTGGGTTGGTGTGGTGGGAAAGAGTTGGTGTCTTGGGTGGTCTGTCTTTGGTTATGGGTTCTGGATTATGAGTTAGAGTTGTTTGAATTCGTCTGATGGTTCAGGGGATTTCCAGATGTTGTAGGTGATGGGGTTTGCATTTTGGGTCATGATAGGGTTTTTTTGTTTGTGCTGTTGTAGTTTTAATATTCCTTCGTTGTTCTTGTGTTGAGCTTTTGTAGGTCTGATGTGTAATTTTGTTTAGGGTTACTTTGCTCGTTGTTTTTGGCTTGTTCTGTCGTGGTCCTTTAGTTTGGGTACGATCTGTTTGGGTCGTAAATGGACATCTGTTGTCTGGGCTTGTTGTTTCCGTTGGTCAGTTATTTTTCCTTGGGAAGGTATTATTGTTTAGTGTTGTGTGTTCCCCTTTTTTTTTTAAGGGTTTAGGTTAAGTCTGTTAGAGCTCCGGTCTTCACTGGACTCCATGTGGGATGGGTCTCTTCAGGTTTTTGTTTTTAGTTAGTTGTTTAATTTTGGTTTTAGGATATCAGTTCCTTTTTCCCTTTCCCCCCTTTTTTTTTTTCCCTTTTTCCCTTTTCTTTTTACTTTTCTTTCCTTTTTTGCGTTTTGGTTTTACTTCTGTAAGTAGGGAACCTGTGGGTGGGGGAAGGGGGCGATGGTATTGTCTGGGTTTTGCTGTTAGTGGGTGTATACTAAACTTGTTTCCTTTGGTTTCAGGTGTTTGGGGGGAAAGTGTTGTTTTAGATTTGGGTCCAGCTTATGGAGGTGGGTGCACCCTGCTTGGGTCGCTGCTAGGTGGTGTAGGGGGAGATGCCATTATCCCTAATTTCTCAGGAGACATTTGGCCTCCTCTGGCTGCTGTAGCTGACTTGCCCTCGTGGTTTGCGATTAGTTTGAAGGGAAGGCCCATTTGATACTGATCCTGTGGGCTATCAGAATTTCTGTCACTGGTTTCATTGCTCTTCTTCTTTGAAGGGTTCTGGGGCCAGATCCTGGTAGATATGGAGAACAATATCGTCCATTTCTGGTGGGCCTTGTGTCTTGCTTCTCCTCAGATACGTTCCTTAGTCTGATAATAATGTAGGCAGAGGTAATGACGTCCCTGGGTGAGCCGTCTATGTTGGAGGTGGTCTTAGGGCTCTGTGAGCTCTGTCTAGGAGCATAAGGTGCTCGGGGATATCCGTGCCATCCTGGTGAAACAAGGCCTTGAGATATGTCTGCAGGTCAGAACTCTTTAAACTCTCTAAATTATTGTGTCGTGACCTATTTCGGCGTCTTCTTGTAGGTGGTCAGGAGTGGATCTGCTTTTTGAGATCTGCTATGTCGGTGTCGGTCTGGTGACAGTATTTGGCAGTCCCAGTTTGTTGGGTTTCAAGTGTTGCGACTCGATCCCCGGGGCTTACTTCGGTAAGGGTTTCTGATGGGCCAAGTGATGACTTGTTCTAGGTTGTGAACAGATCGTCCAGATCTTTTCTGGTCACCGGGCTTTTGCTGTTTCCGTTGCTGGAATTTTGTGTGCGCCGCCATGTTGGTGGGTTGGGCCTGTTCGCCTCGGAGCACAAAGTTCCCCAGGTCACCGTGATCATTTTTATGCTCTTTGTGTTGTTTCTAGGATCCATATTGCGTTATGTCCTTATTGGGGGTCTAAGTTGGGTTCAGATTAGAGATAGCTCGATAGATTCCCCCTGGCTGTGTCAGAGCTCCCTCACCACACGTCCATCTCCCCTCCCGGTCAGGCTCCGCCCCCCTACAGAGAAGCTCTTTATGTGTGTCGCCCTTCCTATTGACATATTGGGTTTATCTATAATCTGAAATTTTACACTTGTGGAGCCACCATGATGTTCTAAAAGATGAGCTGCTATGGTTGAGCTCCTTTTTTGGTAGTATTAATGCTCCGTGTCATTCTGGTAGCCAATCTTGAGGTTTTGCCCACATATTGGCTGCCGCACTCGCATGAAGTCGATATACTGTACCCTATTGGATGAGCAACAATTATAATAGTTTTTGATATTATATTTCTGGCCTGTTTGATTACTGGTGAACTCAGTAGAGACCTGAATATATTACATGAACTACACCTTAACCCACCACATTTGTAAGTACCCCTATACCTCAACCATGTGGGTAACGTGTTGGTAGGGGGTATTCTATGTATTGAGGGAGATAAGTCTGCTCCAATGTTGCGACCTCACCCTCTAAAACAAAATCTAGGACCGCACACAAGAATTCCTTAATCTGGAATTTCTTCTAAGACATTCCAATGTCTTCAAAATCTTGTAATCATAAAATTTGATTTACTTAGTAAATGTACTGGAAAAGATATTTTACTGTCATGCGGCAATGACCTTTCATTAAGTGGGTTGTTCTGTGTTGTTTTAGCTCAAAGAATTTCATAGTTTTGTACGATCGAACAAAACTGCTTTATCATATGCACGTTTCACGTTATTGTGTGTCGTATCCTCGTTAAGCAATCTATCCCAAAAAACAAAGCCGGGTGTTAAAAGTGTCTCAATCGTGACATATATACGTCTTAGACGAACAGACTGGCCCATAAGGTACTGACCTATGACCAATTTATGGTGCGAAGAATTGTATGTAAGATAGCGTTTTTTCGTAATGGGTTTCTATATAGGTCAGTAACAACTTTGTTATTGTCAACTTGCAGTAGTACATCTAGAAATTCAATATGACAATTATGTGCTGGGAGGTTAGTTTTATATTACATGTGTGTTTATTAACAATAAATTATAAATTGATTTATATCAGACGATCACCACCCCACACCAACAGTAATCATCTTGTAACGTACATAGCTCTTGATCTGCAATCTGTATGAATTATTGTTAGTTTCCAGACTAACATTATAAGTAGTAACCAGCATGGATGGAGGAATAGATCTTGTCAAACTAACTTGCTTGGCTTTTATGAGGAAGTAAGTAGAAATTTAGACTCTGTGCATAGTAGAGTGAGTTATACTGGGATTTTGCTAGGCTTTTGAAGTCCCCCATAGGCAACTAATGATAAACTAGGGCTGTTGGTCTGGGTAGGCACATTGTACATGGATAGAAAATTGGTTAATGAATAGGATACAGAGAGTAGTTGTTAATGGGGCTTCACATTATGGACTAAAGTGCTAAGGTGGGGGTGCCACAGGGTTCTGTGTTGGGGCCGCTTCTATTTAATCTATTAATTAATGATTTGGAAGGGGTAGTCAGCAAGGTTCTGTGTTTGTGACGACACAAAACTGTCGACCATTAAAGACTTCAGAGGATGTGCAATCGTTGCAGGGGGATCTAGATAGATTGTTACATTGGGCTGCTAAGTGGCAGATGAGATTCAAGTTGATTAAATGTATGTAATGCATTTTGGACGTAAAATCCTTGTGCTGCTTATACATAAATAGCTTTGTGTTAAGTGAATCCCTGTTGGAAAGGGATCTTGGAGTTTTGGTTGATAACAAACTAAAGGTAGCAAGCAGTGCAGGTGGCAACAGCCAGAGCCAGCATGGTATAAAGAGGTACAGATTCAGGGAGGAAATTGTTATTCTCCTCTTTACAAAGCATTGGTAAGGTTCATTTGGAATACGCAGTGCAATTTTGGAATCCTGTGTACAAAAAGGTCCATCTTTGAAATTGAAGGGTTCAGAAAAGGCAACTAAATTAAAAGGGGATTGAGGGAGTTGAAGAGAGACTGAAGAGAGACTGTAAAAGTTACAATTTTGTACACTGGAGAAAAGGCGCTTGCGTGGGGATATGATTACTGTGTATATATACATTAACGGGACATACAATAAACTATCTGGGGCATTGTTCACTTTAGAGCATGTCAGAGGACACTGGACATCCCTTAAGGCTTGAAGAAAAAAGGGTTAGGCTTCAAGTTCGGAAAGGGTTCTTCACTGTGAGAAGGGTAAAGCTATGGAACTGTCTTCCAGTGGAAGAGTGTTCTATGCAGGAATATAAGCTGTTACATCCATAGATATCCAATGGTAATTTGGTTGCCAGGTGAAGTCTTTAAATACTCGCAATAGTTCCGTAGTGTCCTTAAGAAAACTAGGCAATCTTAAGATCATGGGAGAGAGTAGATTGTCTACATATTCAGTAAATGTTTATTAAGTGATCCGAACCCTGATAACTATAGGCCTAGCTTCTACATCTATCAAGGACTTATGGACTTTGGGAACATGGATTTTTAATCCTGAGATAGTCTCGTTCATCCTCATCAATCACCTAAATATCACATCCCTTTTCCAAAAGTTGATAAAAATGTTTTAAAAATCCATTAACCAGATCTCCTGATAACAATGTGTAAGTATCTGTATCATTAAGTTGTCTGTATGCCTCTGATTCATATTGTACACAATCCATAACAACAATGGGACCACCTTATCTGAATTCCTGATTACGATTGAATTGTTATTTTCTCAGTTTTTAGTGCTGTTTATCTTGTTATTGAAGTTATATGAATGATGTTTATTATGAGTATTTGATTAAGATTTAATTTCTCCAAGTCCTGTATGACTAATTATGGTACACATCAATATACTGTCCTTTGCTCTGCAATGGATAAAAGGATAGCACAAAACAGTATGGACAATTGGTGGTACTTCATCTTCTGCCTGTAAAGTGGAGGAGTCAATGTGTTATACTTATCCAGAAAAAATGTTGTTAATTTTATTCCAGTAGAAGTTCCCGGATGATATGTGTAAGTGGTATCGCAACATAGGAGATGTTAAGAAAAGTAGAATTGATAAAACATCCATTGGAATGCAATTGGAATGCAAGGTTGGCACAAAACGAGGGAAGCAAAGACCTTGAGCTCACTGGGAAAGTCAAGTGTTATCAATACTAGAAATGAGAAAGAACATTGGGAAACAAAACATATGAGAATACAAAAAAATAATCTAAGACAAAATGGAGGCAAAACAAAATGGATGCCATAAAGCTAAGTGAATTAAAAAACTAACACCTGCGACAGTTTATTTTTTCTTTTCATGTGTTGGATTAAAGGGTATGTCACCTTAAATATAATTTTAAATGTTAATCCCATATGTCTCCCAGCCCCAACCGCTATATTTTTTTTTAGAAAGCCCCCCAAACTCTACTTAACCTCCCCTTTCTCCCACGCGTCCCGGCCCTCTGCTTGCGAGAAAATGCAAGCAGAAGGGCGGAGGGCAGTCGCATCTGTGATTGGCTGAGCGGCAGCCAATCACGGTGCGGCTGCCGGTCATTCAGTGCAGCGGAGGAAAGAGGAGAGGTAAGTAAGAGTTTGGGGAGCTTTCTAAAAATAAAAAATATGCGGTTGGGGCTGGGGGGAGACTGGGGAATACTGTATTAAAGGGGTTTTATGCTAGGGGGAGGGATAGTAAACAGGAGGAGGAGGGAGGGAGAGGAGGGGGAGGGAGGGGGAGAAGGGCTGCAGTACGCATGCCAAAATTCTCCCGGAGGCCAGGTAGCAGGCAGAGTCCTATTGGACTCTGCTAGCCTCCTGGTGGGCAGTTTTTGGACTTTGGGCGGGGGGGGCTACAGGAGAACCTATGGAGCTGGGATGTGAGGTAAGGATTAAACTACACTACATGGTGGGGCCAGTAGTGGGGGGATTATAGTTTTGGGGGTGGCATGCCCTTTAAGTGCATATAATGTCCAGTCTTTGTGAGACAGATATAGATAGAGAGCAGACAAATAGATAGTTTATCTCTCTATATCTATCTATCTATCTATCAATCAATCAATCAAATCAAATATGCTTTTTTAGCAGGGTCAATTTACATGTTGACTGCAGAGCAAACAAAAATAATAAAACATGTTAGTATGGGGAATTTAGTGAGGTTCACGGTAGGGGGGTAATGGGTATCAACGGATAATTAATATAAGGAAAGTAACATAAGGGATATATTGGGGTTCAGTCCTGGGATATAACGATTGAGGAAGGTAAAGGAATAACTGGGCAGTAGTCTATGGACATTAAGGGCATATTTATACATGATCGCTATTTGTCGCAGGACATCGCAATTACAAATAGGCAATTTCACCTTATTTTTAAAACACTAGTTTTCGCCTTTGCGAGAAAGTATCGCTGTGGCGATATTGGCGATAGTTTTCGTCTTATTCATTGCGTTAAGTGTGGTACACTGCGAAAAGAGAGATTGCTCTCTAGTGCAATTCAGAGCTATTTTTGTCTTTTTAATTTAAAGCCATTTATAAATAGGGAAATTTTGCCCTTTTGCCCCTTTTCTCCCTTTGTCGTATTTTTTGCAGTTTTACTAGAATTTTCCCCAAACATCATACTTACTGAAATGTTCCATTAACATGACTATTTCTTACACAGCACTATGGTATGTTTCCCATATTAATGGAATGGTTTGAATTAGCTGCAGTTTGCTGAAAATAAGCGACAGTAAAAAATGTCCTTTTATAAAAATAGAGAAATTCACCTTTTAAGTTTTACACTATCATCCTATTAATAAAATTGAGAAAATTTGCCTTTAATTTTACACTATCAGCCTATTAATAAATAGAGAAAATTTTACTTTTGAGTTTTTATACTATTTATATTTTTGGCTAAAAAAAACACCAAATGTGTTAGGCTATTTTAAATAACAAAGATAGGTGTTCCGTGTGTATTAACCAATTAATACTACTTTGAAAAACCACCAGGGAGTATATACCTATTTACCATCATATGTGCTGAGCTTTTTCAGCATTATTAGTGCTGCTTTTTGCTACATAATTTTCGCTTTTGATGAAAATTCGCCTTTTTAATCACTTTGATGAAGGAAAGAATGAAAGTTGAAAAAATTATGGTAAAGACCAGTGGGGAAAAAAAGCAAAAATAATGCCCCTTTATAAATATGTCCCTCAGACCCCCATTTGACTTTATTGGTAAATAAAGAAAATTGGAACCTAAAGCGAAAAATTAGCCTTAACAAACATTGACCATTAACCCTACATTATTAGACAGGAGTTAGATATCTAAAACAGTGACCATTAACCCTACATTATTAGACAGGAGTTTGAGATCTAAAACAGTGACCATTAACCCCTACATTATTAGACAAGAGTTTCATATCTGAAACAGTGACCATTAACCCTACATTATTAGACAGGAGTTTGAGATGTAAAACAGTGACCATTAACCCCTACATTATTAGACAAGAGTTTGATATCTGAAACAGTGACCATTAACCCTACATTATTAGACAGGAGTTTGATATCTGAAACAGTGACCATTAACCCTACATTATTAGACAGGAGTTTGAGATCTAAAACAGTGACCATTAACCCTACATTATTAGACAGGAGTTTGAGATCTGAAACAGTGAACATTACCCTACATTATTAGACAGGAGTTTGAGATCTAAAACACTGACCATTAACCCCTACATTATTAGACAGGAGTTTGATATATGAAACAGTGACCATTAACCCTAAACTATTAGACAGGAGTGTAAGATATAAAACAGTGACCATTAACCCTACATTATTAGACAGGAGTTTGAGATGTAAAACAGTGACCATTAACCTCTACATTATTAGACAAGAGTTTGATATCTGAAACAGTGACCATTAACCCTACATTATTAGACAGGAGTTTGAGATGTAAAACAGTGACAATTAACCTCTACATTATTAGACAAGAGTTTGATATCTGAAACAGTGACCATTAACCCTACATTATTAGACAGGAGTTTGAGATGTAAAACAGTGACCATTAACCTCTACATTATTAGACAAGAGTTTGATATCTGAAACAGTGACCATTAACCCTACATTATTAGACAGGAGTTTGAAATCTAAAACAGTGACCATTAACCCTACATTATTAGACAGGAGTTTGAGATCTGAAACAGTGACCATTACCCTACATTATTAGACAGGAGTTTGAGATCTAAAACACTGACCATTAACCCCTACATTATTAGACAGGAGTTTGAGATCTGAAACAGTGACCATTAACCCTACATTATTAGACAGGAGTTTGAGATCCAAAACAGTGACCATTAACCCTACATTATTATACAGGAGTTTGAGATCCATAACAAGGACTCAAGCAGAGCTGAATGTTATAGCCATGCCACCTCTCTCTGCTACAGACAACCGCTACACTTACTCTCAGGTTTTCTGGTAACAAACTCTGTGCTGTGCATTAGTGCCCACAGAGAGTGCTTTGAGTGCCACGCGTGCTATAGGTTCGCCACCACTGCATTATATGAACACTAGCTCACAGTGGGGCCACACATATGTAGAAACCATCTGTTTACCTTTCTCTTCTTCTTACAAACATGCGAACAACCAGAATCTTAAACATTACACTCACCAGACCAAAGTACAGATTTCCACCAGTCTAATGCCAATTTAATGTCTCAAACCGATACATCCATGCTACCTGTGCGGGCTCTCCCTTACATAAAAATCTAATATAAACAAGGCAGTGTTCCATAATATGGTAATTCTGTACTTGACTGAATAACAGATGGTGTTCTATTGATTGGGGCTTTTATGTGTTGTGTACATGTACATTTTTAGATACTGCAAGGAATACACATCATGATTTGTTCATGAACATTTTTACCTAACTTTATTACATAACCCTTAAAATAAAAAAATACCTCACCAAAAATTGTATAGAAGAAAAACATTCAATATTAAACCATATATTTAAAAATTGTAAAGGTGTTTCCCCAGCAATACATTAAAAGGGCAATAACAAAAATCTGCATGTGGTTTATATGTCCTTTACTTTAGTAACACTCGCTGTGAGGAAAGGAATAATCAGGTGAAATGTCAGGTAAATACATGTTGGAGAAGTAACTGGTAGTCATGGTAACACAGCTGCAGATCTTTTAAGTGCATTTTAGTCACGCTGTGGTTCCATCACTGAGTTGGCACCTGGATTCAATGGGATGTAACTCGGTAAATTGATTTTAGAAATTGTCTTCCTGTCCTTTGGTTAGTGTTGTGTTTCTGTTCTTGTGCATATTTTCACTTAGCCGCATCAATACCATGGATCAAAAAAACACTGAAAAGAGTGTTACTTGTAACACAAATAGACCTTGTGCAAACTGGGTCCTGTTCTGTTAGC
This sequence comes from Hymenochirus boettgeri, assembly GCA_019447015.1. NCBI lineage: Eukaryota > Metazoa > Chordata > Amphibia > Anura > Pipidae > Hymenochirus > Hymenochirus boettgeri. The sequence goes on from CM033469.1 coordinate 167,134,204, forward strand.
ACAGGGGTCCTCAAACTATTGCCCACAGGCCGGATACGGCCCTCCTAATAATTCACACCGGCCCCCTCCCAGCCGCAGTGGGTCTTCTCCGGAATAAAGTGTGTCAGCTGATAGGGGGGCGTGACTTGTGGAGGCCTACGGGGTTTACACGGGGCTTACACAAGGGTTACTCACAATACTGATGGGAAGAGTGGGTATCGGAGCTGCCATTAAGACAGGCATCTTGCAATTTAATAAGTCCGCCTTATGTTGCTTGTACATGTACAAATATTGAAATTCCCATGTAGGCAAATGTGCCTATAACACACACATAATTCTAGAAGGGAAAATGGTCACGTCTGCCACATGCATAGATATTATATATCTGACATACATTATGTGATTATGACATAATGTATGTCAGACATATAAATATAACAGCCATGCATGTGACAGCAGTGACCATTTTATATTTATTGTCTGACATACATTATGTCATAATCACATAATGTAGTCAGGCATATAATATAACTAGAAAGGGAAAGTTTAAGTATAAACTTTGAATTTGGCTTGAAGGGCTGCATTTTGGAAGAGAATATGTGTGTTTTCTGCAGATTTTAAAACTCAATAATGGGAATGATGAGTTCGTAGTGAACGCTTGTTTGGGACAAAAAACTTTTGTGTGTACCCAGCCCAAAGTGGTGCTAATTTTGATCCAATCAATCAGAAAGCTAACATCTGATCGGTTAGGGCAAAATTAGCACCATTTTCAATGAAAAAAGAAATGAAAGAACTTTTATTGAATCTCTCTGTATCTTTTTATGATTGGTCAAAATTAGTTTTTTTGACTTTAGTTCAGTTAAGTATGGCTGCCACAGTAATTAATAAGTAGATCAGTAGGTGTGTGTACCTGTGTCAGGTTGGGGGTTAAAAAAACAAACTTTTTTGATGATTGGTCAAAAATTTTTTTTTTACTTTAGTTACCCTTTAGGTATGGCTGCCACAGAAATGGATAAGTAGATCAGTAAGTGGTGTGTACCTGTGTCCGGTTGGGGGTTAAAAAAAACTTTTTTGATGAGTGGTCAAAATTTGTTTTTTTGACTTTAGTTACCCTTTAGGTATGGCTGCAACAGTAATGGAGGGGTAGGTCAGTAGGTGTATGTAACTGTGCCACATGGGGGTTAAAAAAAACAAACCTTTTTTATTATTAATCAAAATTAACTTTTTTGACTTTAGTTACCCTTTAAGTATGGCTGCCACAGTAATGGATATGTAAATCAGTAGGTGTGTGTACCTGGGCCTGGTTGAGGGGGTATGTCTTTTTTGTGTTTACAACCATAAAACTATATTTTATTGAGGATAAATCTAAATTAGTTTTTTTGACTTTAGTTACCCTTAATGGCTGCCACAGTAATGGATAAGTAAATCAGTAGGTGTGTGTACCTGGGTCTGGTTGAGGGGTATGTCTTTTTCGTGTTTACAACCATAAAATATTTTATTATTGAGGATAAATCTAAATTAGTTTTTTTGACTTTAGTTAGCCTTTAAGTATGGCTATTACCATAATGATTAGTAGATAAGTAGGTGTGTGTGTACCTGGGTCTGGTTGAGGGGGTATGTCTTTTTTGTGTTTACAACCTAAAACTATATTTTTTGAGGATAAATCTAATTTGTTTTTTTGACTTTAGTTACCCTTTAAATATGGCTGCCACCATAATGGATAAGTAGATCAGTAGGTGTGTGTACCTGGGTCTGGTTGAGGGGGTATGTCTTTTTGTGTTTACAACCATAAAACTATATTTTATTGAGGATAAATCTAAATTGTTTTTTTGACTTTAGTTACCCTTTAGTATGACTGCCACATTAGGATAAGGTAGATTAGTAGGTGTGTGTACCTGGGTCTGGTTGAGGGGGTATGTCTTTTTTGTGTTATAAACCATAAAACTATCTTTTATTGAGGATAAATCTAGTTTTTTTTACTTTAGTTACCCTTAAATATGGCTCCATGGGAATGGAAAGGTAGGTCAGTAGGTGGTTGTACCTGGGTCTGTTGGGGGGTTGGGTGTATTACCATTTGTATTTATGACCATGAAAAAAACTGTTTTGAAATTTCACATTTGAGGATTGTTACCATTATAGTGTATCCGCGGATTCCTTAGCTAGAAGATAGCTCACTTCTCCTATATGCCCCGCACATCTGACCGAATTTCATGTCTCTAGCTCAAAAACTGTGAGAGGAGATACAGTCCAAAAAAGCGGAAGAATAAAACGGAAGAAGAAAAAGAAGAAATAGAAAGAACAGTAATTTGGCTTTTTCAAGCCAAATTAAATAGCCATGCATGTGGCAGCAGGGACCATTTTCCCTATCAGACTTGTGTGTATTATAGGCACATTTATAGGTATATGTAGACATTAAGATATATTTCTACATATATATGCATAGTGCATGGGAATTTGTTCATGCTTAAAAAACAAACAAAAAAAAACTACAGTGTGGCCCCCCCCCAACAGTCCGAGAGATTGTTAACTGGCCCTATATTTAAAAAGTGTGACGCCTGCTGTATGGATAATTATTTCTTACATGGTTATATAGTATTGTATACTATATTACCAGACAATTATTTGTACATACCATTAATATATTGTGTTAAGTGATATCCCCACACTAGCGCCGCTTCTCCATTAAAAAACACAAAATTATTTACAACATACTGTAATTTCTGTTTCTTGTCACCTTCCATGGCAGCATCATCACAACTGGATATCCCTGGCTCACAGGAAACGCATGGTATAAAAAGTCCCTCCCACAATCCACTCCTTGTCTTTATAAGGCTGTCATAGGAAAACTTCATAGAAACATAATAATAATAAAACAGAAAGAAAGAAGGGAGAAATCCTTTGGTGAATGCTCCATGGAAGGTGACAAGAAACAAAATTACGGTATGTTTCTCTGTCACCCCAGTGGCAGCACTTCACCAGACTGGGACATAGCCAAGCTGAATCTAGGGAGGGGAATTATAACATACTTTTTTCCTTTTTATTGTTGAATCACAGCTCTACATACCGTCCGACCGAACTTAACAGGTTACCGTATATACTCGAGTATAAGCCGAGGTTTTCAGGCTTTAAAAATAGCCTCAAAACACGACCTCGGCTTATACCGGGTCACTAACCTCTTTGAAATTCACGCTCCGTTTACATTACATCTCTCCTCGGCTGTCCATTGCCTGAGCCTTTCTACCGCTTCATTGGCTGACGGCTTGTGCGGCCAATAGCTGGAGACCATCTACCGGTACTAGCTCTCGCGATACTACGTCTCGCGATCCTCCGCCTATCCTTTGATGCGCAGCACGCAAAGCATGACAGGCGTCCGGAAGCGCGGAAGGGGTTTAAGTTAAAAAGAAGCAAGCCTGTTCCATACACTGGTAGGTTAATAATACCGGTAATTATGTGATACACTTGCCTTCATTGGGCTCCACTGGACTGGTGCTGTCTGCTGTACAGGGGCCCATGGTTAGTAACTGTCCAGGTGCATTGGCTGGGATTGTTGTCTGGACCTCTAACAACAATTCCCAGCTTTCCGAGCAGTGATGGACTAATAGGGGGTGCTGGGTTGTTAGTTCTGCTTTTCTAGGTGCAAAAACCTGTCTTGTTATTGTCTGTGGGATCAGGTCTACGGTGGGATCAGGGTCTCTGGCTGGATCGGGTCTATATTTCATCCCTCGGCTATACTCGGTCAATCAGGGTTTCCTAATTTTTGAGGTAAAATTGGTACCCTCGGCTTATACTCGGGTCGACTTATACTCGAGTATATACGGTATTCAATAAGAGTTCTTATCTTTTAAAATGGTGCTAATGTTAAATATCTTTCAAATGTTAATAAGATCTGTTGGTTGGGGCAAATTAGCACCATTTTAAACGATAAGAACTTTTATTGAATCTCCCTGTAAGTCTTATCGGTTGCCGAAACGTCTAAGCGATATGTCGAATAAAGGTTTTCCAAGATGACCACTTAGCAGCTTCACAAATATTTTCCAAGGAACCTTAAATCGAGGGCCCATGAGTAGAAACGGCTCTGTTGAGTGAGCTTTAAACCACTGGGAACTGCCTCGCCTCTTACTTGATAGGCCTTTGCTATGGCATGAGTGAGCCAATAAGCTAAGTTCTTTTTTAAGGAGCTTCACCTTTCCTGAATCCTCTAGGAATCAAAAAGAGACTGTCCGACTTCCCTCCGGACTCTTTTCAAGTAATGAGTCAAAAGTCTTACTAAATCCAAAGATGAAGCTTTGTTTCTTTCTCCGTTCTGGGATTTGGACAGAAAACTGGCAGATTGATTTCCATGTCTAAATGAAAGTAACTACTTTGGGCAAAAAGTCAAAAGCAGGCTTAATCCTGACTCGTGAAAAACAGTAGTGTCTGGCTGTTTTGAAGAAAATGCCCCAACTCTGACACTCTACAAGCTGACGTAATGGCGACAAGAAGAACTGTTTTTTAGTGTCAGAATCCAGTCTGAGCTTGTTCTATAGGTTCAAAAGGTGCCATAGTAAGTGCTTTAAGAACCGTTGGTAGCTCCAAACCGGGCATGTCTTCTTTGATGGAGGTCTTACCCTGAATAGGGCACAAAAAAAAAATCGAAAATTAGGTGATCCGTGGCCCAAGGATAATTCAAAATTGCAAGAGAGCAGATACTTGTCCTTTCAGAGTGTATTACTCAATCCTATATTGTAGCCTGCAAAAAGAATCTCACCAATTAAAGAGGAATTAGCCTCTAAGGGATTAAGATTTAAATCCTTGGCAAATTTTACAAATGGGTCCCAGACTCTATAGTACTGCCTTGAAGTGGAACCTTTCCTCGATTTCAATAATAACTGTACACTTGATCCTGCAAGCCTAGTGCCGTAACCTACTCCTTTCAACTTCCAGGCCATCAAATTCAGTTGTTGTCTTCCTGATACTTTACTGGTCCCTGACTCAACCACCCTGGAAAGATCGAATTTTCCAAGGTTTCTCCACACGAGGGAATTAAGGAGTGGGAACCAAGGCCTCCTTGGCCAAAAGGGAATAATCGCTAGGACTAATGCTCCTTCCTTTTATTTTTTGGAGAACATTCCAGATCATCGGAATCGGAGGGAAGATATATAAGAGCCATTCGGACCATCTTGAGCAAGAGCATCCGTACCTGCCACCTGAAAGTTCGGAACCCATCAACAAAAACTACAACATTTTGTGTTGTTTGACGAGGCCATGAGATCTATCGTGGGAGTCCCCCACTTTGGGCAAATCGTCTGAAACAGATTGTCGTGAAGGCTCCATTCTCCTGGATGAACAGAGTTTCTGCTCAGGAGTCCTCTAACTTGTTTTGAGGACCAGGTAAATACACTGCCGATATGCTTTTTCTGCTTTTTTTTTCTGTCCATTCGAGAATGGGAGCTACTTCTCTCATTAAAGACTTGCTTCTTGTTCCACCCTTTTTTTTATGTAAGGTACAACTGTACGTTGTTGGAAATAATTTTTAAATGTTTTCCTAATATTTGCTGAGTGAAGAAATGTATTGCCTTTCCAACCGCTTTTAGCTCTAATACTTTGTGTCAGTTTTTCTTGGTAATTCCAATTTCTTGACTTATAACAGGTGGTTTTGTATACGTTCTCATATTCCATCTCGCCCATTCCACCATCGGAATACAAGAGGCCATTAGACCTATAATTACCATACAATGCCTCACTGTAATCCTCTTTATTTTAAAAAAGTTCGACACCTTTCGCGTTACCTTTCGCTACCTTTTTCTTTTGGTAACAAATTAATTTCTTTGCGGTCGAAAAGAGTGCTCCCAAAAAAAACATGTTTTGCGAAGGAGTCAGATGAATTTTTTTCTTTGTTTAAAACCCAACCAAAGCTTGTTAAGATGTTTATTACCTCGGAGGTGTGAAAAATAGCTAATTCCTTGGTTTCTGCCACCAACTATTGTCGTCGAGATAATGGAAAATTTGTATCCCTCGCTTCCTTATCTCGGCTATTAAGGATACTAGAATCTTCGTAAATACCCTCGGGGATTGGTTTAGGCCAAAAGGTAGACACTTGAACTCTAGGTGAATCCCGTTGGTGACGAATCTCAGAAACTTCCAATGATCTTGGTGATTAGGGACATGAAATAAGCATCCTTTAAATTGATGCTTACCATCCATCACTCTTTGCTTATGGCCTGAATTATAGTTTGCAATGATTCCATCTTGAATTTCTGAGTATTAAGAATTTGTTTAACCTTTTGAGATTATACCGGTCTTAAATCTCCTGAGGCCTTCGGAACCATAATAGAGGAATAAAATTCTCTCTTCTATGTCGCTTTGGAACTTCTTGGATTGCATCCAAAGACATCAATTGATCTATGATGGGAAATTACTTATTTTTCTTGAGCATCCCGGAGTTCTTTTGCTGGGACAAAATGATGAGAATGAGGCATTTTTAGAAATTCTATTTTGTAGAATTTCTATTTTGGATAGAACTTACTACCCAAAAATCGGGAATGAAATCGGCCCACCTCTGTGCAAAATGCTTTAATCTGCCTCCTATGCACAGATGTGGAACCTGCTCCCCGTCATTGCTGATTAGATGGTGCTTAGGAATGAGTCCGCCGTTTCCTATTGGACTGCATTCCCTGCCTTCTTTTCCAATTTGATTGCGAAGGTATCTCTATTTCCTCTGACTTGTCTAGAGGAACGAAAAAAAAATTCACGCTTCTCTGGGAAAAAGTGTCAGTACGGACATTTTTGAACCTCCTTTCTTGTGGAAGAAATATACTCTTTCCTCCTGAAGATCGAATTTTCCCCAAACAGCATTTTTCCATCAAATGGAAGCTGACAAAGGTTTGATTTTGAATTGATATCTGCTGACCAATTCTTCACGAAAGAGCTCTTCTGGCCGCAACTGAGCCTGGACCTGGCTGAAAGCTCAACTAAATCCACCAGCCTCTGAAATAACTCAGTCACGAAATACACTCTTGGACCATACCAGTAAGTTTAGACCTCCAACTAGAATCAATTGCATGTTGAAGGTCCCCTAACCAACTTAAAGCACTTGAGGTTAAGTTACACCATAGAGGGTTTACAAGCCACTCCTGCACCATATAGGATTTTTTTCAGGTTGGTATCCACCCTTCTATCCATTGGGTCTTTAAAGGTACCCACATCCTCGATGGCAACGTGGTTCTCCTAGCTAATCTTACTACTTGCTGCGTCGACTTTTGGAGGTGATTCCCAAGCTTCTGCATCATCTACATGAAAGGATATTTCTTACAGATCTGTTACCCACATCTACCTTCTTCTCCACTTTTCTTCATTCCGAGGAAATACCTGTCTTAGGATTTGTGGACTGGAAAAAATACAGAATTTTTCTGCATAGACGGAAAATATTTGTCCGCTGAGGCTGTTACTGGTTCTTCTGTTGTTAGTGAAAACGTTTCTCAAATTGCTTTAATCAATGGCGCTACATACTGGGATCAAACGTGGATTCTGATTCATCTTCCTCCTCACCTGATTCAAATTCCTGATCCTGATACTGAGTCTAAACCTCGTGACTCTTCCGAATCAGAAACATCCGACAAATGTCTTGTCTTAGCCTTCTTTTTATTTGCTGTCTTAATTAAACCCATTATTTACCATAGTTATCTTTTCTGGTAGTTGAACTACCTCTTCATCTTTCTCTGACTTCTTCTTTTAGAAGAAGAACTCTTAGACTTGGAAGATTTATCAAGGCTGAGGCATTAAAATAAAAAACAAAACATAAAAAAGGCTTAGTAACTTTAACATCATCCTAGTAACTTTAATATCATCTCTTTTAGAAACCACCGACCTGGGGCTTACCTAGTTCCACTGTTGGTGACCATCACTCACTTGGCTCCATATGGAGGAAAATATCTATACAGAATAATATAAAACAAGTTTAAATAAAATACCCCAAACAGTGGTGGCAGCAAGGAAATGTACACATACCAAAAGTAAAGGTACTCACAAGAAGGCCTTTAATTTTATCCAGGAAACCAGCAGTCCATATCCAAAGTAATATAACAAGGACCGAATGCTTAGCAGCAAACAATTCAAAGAAGTCTACATGTGGCGAATCCAGACTCTTCTGGGTCAGAAACAGTAAGAGAGGGTTTCCCAGGGCCTTAAGAGGATCTCGCGAGAAGCAACAATGACTGACCGGCTGCACAACCAGGAAGTAAATGTGCGCACCAGGCATGCGCATCCCCCTGAGAACGAGCGTGCATATTACTGAAGTGCGGACTTCCTGGGAAATGGAAGACTAGCTAGCTAGAAGCGGACACCATAGGGAGCGCACACACACAAAAAATATGGCCAAAAATACATGCTGCCAAAGTAATGGACACAGAGTCCATATAAATATAGCCTAGTCACAAGGCCCTTCCCTGGCAAACTTGTTGCAGCAAAAAGGGAGGCATCAGAAGCAAGAGAGAGGGAGAACTGCTCTGGCAACGCTGCAATGGCAAGCCCTGAGTGTCAGCACTACACCATGCTTTCCTAGCCACAGGAAATGCAAAAAGACAGGAGTGGATTGTGGGAGGGACTTTTTATACCATGATATCCCAGTCTGGTGAAGTGCTGCCACTGGGGTGACAAGAAAAAGCCCTAACTTGTCTAATTTGTCTGTATAGTCCATACCCCTTATTAATTTAGTTGCCCTACTTTGAACGGGTTTGAGAGAAGGGCAGCTAATATTTAAAAAAAATATTTCTCCCTTGAATCTATTTCCCACTTTATCCAAGACAATATCTTGCTACCTCTAGTCATTGCTGTCTGGCACAGTTTCTTACAGCCAGTCTGTTATCTACAACTAATCTCTCTATGTGATCTAACAACCATCAATTCTCATCATGTACAAATGTTTTTTCAAGGCCAACAGACCTAAAGGTTTGTGCACATCAAATCATTTTCACACAATGTGCCCGACAAATATTCAGTGACCGTCTCATTATACTAGCTCTGCCAACGACACCTGTACATACATTAATGATAGGGACAGATAGTCTTCATTGGTATTGTGTGATGAACATCAGGAAATGTTGCACATGTGCATTTCATTTAATCTTACAGTTCACAGTTTACAGATAATCTGACTAATATGATATGTACAAACACATGACAACGGCAACAAATCTGCCAGCTGTTCGTCAGAAAAAGCCGAGAATATTCTTGGATCATTGGTGTTGTTGAAGCTTCATTTTCGCACGAATGTCACATAATCATATGTTAATATTAATCATTATTACTACTATATGATTCAAGTACTTACTGCATTTACTTTTGACAGTCTGTAAAATACTCCACAGACTGGCTAATTATAAAGGTGTGGTATCACTTAAGTGATACCACACTAACGATCAGTTCGGCAGTCGTACATTTACGGCCGCTACCATAAAGGTATGATAGCGGCAGCAAATCTATGACCGTGATCATAGATTTACCACCGTTTGCCGTAAATGTACGGCTGCGGTTGTACATTAACGAAAACCCGCAATATGGCTTCATGCTTCATGTGTCCTGCTGTTGCCTCTTTTTTCTGTCCATTACTTTAACATCAACCCTACATTTTGAACCATGCATCCAGACGACTCTTAGGGTGCCTGGACAGACCCACTAATTGTACCCCTGGACCACAAAGAACCACTGGAGAGAAGAAGGAAATGTCAGACCATAAGCCAAGCCTTTCCAAACTGTTTATGTGTTTTGAGATAGGGCATGTCCCCCCAAAATATAACATTTATTTAATATTCCCAGGCTTGCCCACCCCCCAACCGCCATGTTAATACTAAAAAAAACTTTCGGATTCATACGTACAGTCCCTTCGCTCCTGCAGCTATCTTCTTCCCCTCTCGGTCAGGGGTTTCTTCTCTTTGATTTTACTTGTTAGCTAATTGCTGGGTCCTTTTGGTTACCTGATCCTCCTCGTCAATGATTGGATGATGGGGGTGTAATACAGATAACTACACTGAGACTTTTGGGTACAGACAATGCCAGTCTGTTACCCTATGACCTATGATATGCATTTTTAACCTAATGGTGTTTCTGTTACCCTATGACCTATGATATGCATTTTTAACCTAATGGTGTTTGTTTGCACATTCTTTTGAATAGGGACCCAGATTAGGGATCCCTATTGAAATCCAATGTGCAACTGAGATGGATGTAATCCATACTAACAAAAAATACTCTGTGGAAAGATCTAGACATATACATGGCGTCCAAGAATAGATGCAAGTAAATTATATATGGATATCTGAATATCCCCATGCAGACATGGGTAGATAGCGGTAATGTGTGAGCTAGGCATAAATAATTTTTTAAATAATGTATTTACTTACACATACCTAGATATTCTACATATTGTCTTCCATTCTTCCTCCCAGGATTCACCAGTAGAAACAGTAATTTCCACGGATTGGCTGTAGTATGGGTCAAACATGCTCAGATATCTACTGAGCAACTAATTCATCCCAGGGACTGACACTATTATGGACACTTTTAGGCCCTACAAACAGGAAGTTGGTACTTTGGAATTATTTATGCAGGAATTGCGGGATGGCCAGGTTATGGCCCTTGAAATGACAAAATACAGCCTTTTTACTTGAAAGCATATGTATTTGTACTGAATTTCCCCTTTAATTTTAAAAAGAACACTGAAAATGTAACAATGTGGGGGGCATGGCCTGACGCAGCATGGGATAAGACGGGCAAACGCACCCAGGAAAAACTAGAAAAGATGGCGGCACCCGAAAAGAGCCGGGAAAAACTCACTCACAATGTTCCCAAACGGTCAAAACAGAAAACATGAATAAGGTGCTGGAAGCCATATAACAGTCAATATACCCTGACTTCAAAAATGGATGAAGTTAAGATAGACATTGCACTGCTGAGACACGATATGCAGGCCCTAAGAGAAAGGGTAACAGAGGTAGAAACCCGTGTTGGACACTTGGAAGACAGCCTCCCGACAATACGACAACACACAGAACAACACTCCACAGCCATCACTAGCCTACAACAGCACCATGAGGACCTGGAGAATCGGATGAGGAGATGTAACCTCCGTTTTGTAGGCCTTCCTGAAAAAGTGGAGGGACCAGATCCGGCGGTATTCCTTGAAAACCTGCTAACACAAGTATATGGCAGGGAGAAATTTTCCCATGCCTTCGCTGTGGAGAGAGCACACCACACATCCCCATGCCCACCTCCACCTGGAGCATCACCGAGAACTCTAATAGCATAGTTTTTAAACTACCTCGACCGAGACGCCATCCTAAAACTAACGCGAGAGAATGGGAATATACCATTTCAAAATATCAAAATTGCAGTGTACCCTGATTACTCCACCGAAGTACAGAAACAAAGAGCCAAGTTTACCGAAGTCAAATGCCTACTGAGATCCAAACAACTGAAATAAGCCATGTTATACCCAGCTAAACATCGGGTACTAGATGGAGAACAAGCTTCCCTCCACATGGTTCTGCCCCCCCTTTGGTCCTACCCCTCCTTCAGTCATGTCACTCTTTAGGACTTTCTCCCCTCTGGTCCTGTCCCCCCTTTGGTTCTCCTCTACCTTCAGCCCTTTTTTTTCTTCTTCCCTCTTCCTTCCTTTTCTCTTCTGCTTTTTCTCCCTCCTCTCTTCTACTTCTATCCATTCATCCTGTTTACCTGGTTGTCTTCCCTCGTTATTGGCCTGCCCCCCCTTTGTTCCTGCCCCCCCCTTCAGTCCTGCCCTCCCACGGGTCTTGCCCCCCTTCAGGCCTTTCCCCTCTCAGGTCCTGCCCTCCCTCTGATTTTTCTTCCTTTTTGTCTTGCCCCCCCATTGATTTGTTCTGGACTTCTTCCTTCTTCCCTTGGTCCTGCTCTATCTCAAGTCTCTTTTTTTTGTGGACTTCTTCTGTCCTGTTCCATCTCAAGTCCCTTTTTTTTTCTGGACTTCTTCCCTCCTCCCTTTGTCCTGCTCTATGTCAAGTGCCTTTTTTTTCTGGACTTCTTCCTTCCTTTTTTTTCTCATTTGCTTTTTTCTCCTCTTTCCTTCTAGTTTTTTCTGTTCTTTTACCTGTATGACTGCATTGAAAAAGAAAACTGTTAATATCAACAAAACCATTTTGTCAAGTAGTAGAATACGGTTCACTTTATAAGTTGATAGTAAAAGTGAGATGGGTCCCCCTGCCCTGAGATAACAGGAGTTAGATTAGAATTTAACAATTACAAATATAACTGGATTGCAACACAAGCTAAAGTATATTTAATATGGAGCCAGGACCAAACTATATATAAAGGGTTATTATTGTCAGATTTTGCCATTTGTTTAATAGTGTATATTTATACAGTTTCTGTAGTAGTGTGTGTGTAACAATATATATATGTGTAACAAAGGGTATATTAACCATCAATTTCTCCCTACCTGATTATATTACTAATATTGACAATCATACGTTTAGCTAAAAAGCCCTTAAATATTAAGGTTTACGTTCTAATTATTTGGATTCGGCTATTTTAGGTACCACTTCGTATTTAATGAGAATCCCTATTTCTAACTGCACATCTCTACTATCTCTAGAAGCATAAATAGGAAGTAACAGCCAATACCAGGTTAAGGAGAAGTAAACCAATACTGTATGAATTACATTACCTTCCAATCCTGCCTCCAGGATGTCAGTCATTTCTTCACTCTGTGTAAAGAAGGAAATAATTAATGTCTACTGTAGATATAAAATATACAGGCTCATTCACGGAGAGCTGCAGCGTCTCTGCTATGCTCTACTAAGAGGTTAAACGATAGGAAATAGGAAAATGGCTGCGTGCTCCTTGGTTTCCTTTTATTTAAACACTAATAGGAAAGTCAATTGGATTTCAGATATTACAGCATAATGTGAACTTTTACTTACTTCCTTCACAGCTGGCTCACAGACAGAGTCTTCAGCTGGAGGCTAAAAAATAAAAGATAAAATTATTAAAAATACAATTGTACATATGAAAATTTATATTTATTTATTATTGTACAATTAAAGGTCAAGATTACATTGGGTTGGCAGTAGACAAGGACAGGTGAATGCCCTTTCAAACCTATTATTAGCTCCTTAAGGTCCATACACTGTATTTCACTTTCTGATGCTCCTGTGACATTTCTCCCGACATTCGTGAGTTGTCCCAAGAACCAACTAGCTCGTTCTTTTTTGCGTTGGTCTTGCAAATAAACGGCCCAGAGGTAAAGTCACAGGAACCTCAGAAAGTAAGAACCGCTGTAAAGGAAATCTATTCTTTAGACACTAGATAGATTAGACGTTTGTCTATGGAGGAATGTCTAATCTATCTAATGTATGCCTAGTGTATGGCCAGCATTATAGACACAGGGAAATGGCTATACATACACTGAGGAATTGGAAAGCATCACAATCCAAATGGCATAAAGTTAGATAAAAATTAAGATTTAGGCCTCATACAAACAAGATGACTTCTCGGATATTCCCAACAGACCGTCTTACCGATAGACTGATCAGTAGTCAGTTGGAAATTAAATTGCTGTGCCAATGTTTTAGCTCAACTGGTCTAGTGGACCATTAAATAACTGATATGCCTAATCATTTAAACTTTCTTTTTGCCAAAAAAAGTCAGACAGCAGCAATTGGTGGGTCGGAAGTTATGGGCAATATTATTGCTCAATTAACTAAAATATCTGTCATGGTGGTTGATCAAACTAAACTCTCAATCTAAGTGTATTAGCCCTAAAACATCATGCATTACTTTTCCTTCTCAAGACACCAATACAACAATCGGCATTAAAATGCTTTTCAGTCTTGGATTGCATAGTAATGTTCAGTGCTGTATCCGGAGAACTCAGAGAGAAATCTTTATCATTTCTAAAAGTGCACTTTATTTATTTAACCAAAACTTTATATTTTCTACTTACTTTCTCAACAACTGGGTCTGAAATGTGTGTCCCCTCAGCTGGAAACTAAAAAATAGTTTATTATAAGACATTAATTATTTAACAAAAGTGCATTTTATCATTGATTGCTAGGTGAGAATTACACACATTTAGTGGCATATAGGCATAAAAGGAAATGTAATTTAATTTTTATTTAAACATAAAGTTTTTATTGTCTACTTACCTCCTCAACAGCCGGTTCACACAATTCAGGGTCCTCAGATGGAGTCTGAAAGATAAAAATTACAAATATGAAAAATAAAAAACTGTAAATGAATAATATGTATTTTATCCAGGAATTAACGGGGATGGGAGAATGTCTACTACAGAATTTCATAATCTATTACGGCCTCCACATTCAAGTCATTGTTATGCTTTGCTAATATCTCATTTTCTACTTACTTCCTCAACAGCTGGTATTACTACCTCATCAGCTGGTATTACTCCCTTAGCTGGTATTAATTCCACATCAGCAGGTATTACTCCCTCATCAGCTGGTATCACTCCCTCAGCTGGTATTAATTCCTCATCAGCGGGTATTACTCCCTCATCAGCTGGTATCACTCCCTCAGCTGGTATCACTCCCTCAGCTGGTATCACTCCCTCAGCTGGTATTAATTTCTCATCAGCGGGTTTTACTCCCTCATCAGCTGGTATCACTCCCTCAGCTGGTATTGCTCCCTCATCAGCTGGTATTACTCCCTCAGCTGGTATTACTCTCTCAACAGCCATTATAGGCTCTTCCAGTTCTACAGCTGGAGGCTAAAAAGAAATAGTTGAATATAATGAGATAAATACGACTGAACATAAAAAGTGTATACATTTAGGGATTAAAATTAAAAGTTTCCCACGTAGATAAGAGGAAAATCTAGTTTTATTATGACATCTGATTATACAATTAATAGGATTGGAGAGGTTCGATAGTATAGAAGGATTTGAATAGGGATACCCGGATCCTCCGCCGCCGATTTATCCCGTTCGTGAACGGCGGATTTTTCCAGATTTTCCGGGTTTTTCGCCTTCCGAACTTCCGAACCGCGGATTTCTCGTATTTTCGAAAATTTCCGAAATTACGAGATTTTTCGTATTTTCGTTAATTTTCGAAAATCCGTATTTTCGAAGATTTTCGAAAATACGAGTTCTTCTCTTATTTTCGTAAATACGTATTTTCGAAAATTTTTGAGATTACGAGGATTACTCGTATTTTCGAAAATCTATATTCGAAAATTTTCGAAATTACGAGAAATCTCGTAATTTCGAGGATATTTTTCATTTTAGTGGGTCCGCTCGCGGATTTTTGAATTTTCGAATTTTTTCGAAAATTTGCGGATCCTCGAGTGGACCGGATTTTGCGAAGTTCGGATATCTCTAGAGATGAAATGTTTAGAAATCTCAATCTATTATTACGTTAGTTCCATGTACCTTGTATAAAAGCTTCCCTAGAAAAAAACTAGACCAATTGCTGTGCACATGCTGGTGGATGTGTGATCTATGGACAAATGTCTAATCTAATGTCTGCCTAGTGTATGGCCAGCATTAGATAGACACAGGGAATGGCTATACATACACTGAGGAATGGGAAAGTATCACAACCCAATGATATAGTGTTAGATATAAATCATCTCAATATAACATTTAAATAGAAACTCCTCTACTTACATTCTCAACAGCCAACTGGTCCACTATTTTGAATTCGAAAATTCGAAAATCCGCGAGCGGACCTACTAAAATGAAAAATATCCTCGAAATTACGAGATTTCTCGTAATTTCGAAAATTTTCGAAAATATAGATTTTCGAAAATACGAGAATATTAATCATATTGTAATAGAGGCTTGAAAAAAACTGACAGTAAAGACTCAGCTGTCTTTACTGGCAGTTTTTTTCAAGCCTCTATTACAATATGATTAATATTCTCTGTAAGAATTAGAAACTGTGTGAGAAATGTAATATCTATAGAGTCTGTTTTCACCATTTCAATAACTTTATGTTCTTATTATCAGCTCCTAAAACATCTTTTTTGCTTTTCTCCATATTAACAGATTTTTATCTGTTAATATTTTCGAAAATTTTCAAAAATACGTAGTTAGGAAAATAAGAGAAATCCTTGCATTTCCGAAAATTTGCGAAATTACGTGTTTTCTCGTATTTTCGAAAATTTTCGAAAATACGCGAAAACCCATAATTTCGAAAATTTTCGAAAATATGAAAAATCCGCAAATCGGAAGTTCGGACGGCGGAAAATCTGGAAAAATCCGCCGTTCGCAAACGGGATAAATCTGCAGCGGATCCGGGTTCGGATCCGCGATTCGGCCATCCCTAATTATTACACTGAGACTTTTAGGTACAGACAATGCCAGTCTGTTACCCTATGACCTATGCTATGCATTTTTAACCTAATGGTGTTCGTTTGCACATTCTTTTGAATAGGGACCCAGATTAGGGATCCCTATTGTTAAACTAGGAGCAGCATTGAGTGCTATAGGGCTTTTTTTTGGCCCCCCCTCCTTTTTTTTTTTAACTCATTTACTAGACGGGCTGGTGGGGTGGAGAGGTTTCTCCCACCCACACATAGGTTATTACAGGTGATGGGATTGTATCACCTGGAAGCAAAGTGGAGAGGTTTTTTTCCCTCACTTATACAGAGACTTATATAGTGGATGTTATTACATTACCTCTGTTGTTCCCTTTTCCTTGCTCTCCTGGCATATTTTGTACATATGTTGGCGCTCCAACCCATTGTGTTTTTATAATTAAGTGTGTTTTGTCATTTTTAAGGCATATCTAATAAAATTGTAGTTTTAATTCACATTTTTTCTTGGGATTTGCTATTGGCTTTGGGTAATTTATTAAAGGGGGATACTTTCTCTTTGCTTTTTTGTGAGCCAGAGGACATTGACAAGCAGCAGAAGAATCTAGTTTAGACATGATGGGGAACAATTATAAGAGACGCAAGTGTTTTAAAATCCCACTAAACCTTTAACGAAGTGTGGGTTTTGGTGTGAATTAGAATTCACAGAAGGCTCCAATTGCAATATTAGAGGATGATTTGGGGAGCGATAGTCACTCTCTGTGGTTTATAGGAACCCCGTTACAGTGCTTAACCTCTACCCAAAGAGGCAAGCACATCCGGCAAGGTGCATTGTGTACCACATGCATAAATGCTAATGAAGCATCTAATGGCCCCCCTCCCACATACACCATCTCCATTCACCTATGTACACCTATGGATACATATTGTGGGCTAAGTGAGCAGATTACAAGGAAATCAGTCTATATGAATTAACTTTAACTGAAATCCAATGTGCAACTGAGATGGATGTAATCCATACTAATAAAAAAGACTCTGTGGAAAGATCTAGACATATACACGGCGTCCGAGAATAGATGCAAGTAAATTATATATGGATATCTGAATATCCCCATGCAGACATGGGTAGATAGCGGTAATGTGTGAGCTAGGCATTTGCTAAAATCAATTTGGTTTCATCGGATTCATTGGTAAAGTGTTTGCATGCTCTTTTACTTAACAGCTTCCAATGGCTTTTTAATATATGTACGGCTGTTATATTTCCATGGCTTTTCCTCTTCTTAACTTACTTTACATGAAATACAAATTAGTAATAATTATAAATTTAATGAAAATGCATGGCTTCTAAAATGTAACTATTCCCCTCCACTTAATTAACAGTCTGACTATGGCTAATACCATTTACCATTCCCCTCCACACCCTTAACAGTCTGACTATGGCAGTATTTCGGCACATTTGGAATTTGGTGTAAGTAGTAAGTAGTAAAATGGCATAAAATTGCCACAATTTCACAAAAACAATTTAGTTTAGTCAAAAATATTTGCACAAATTGAGGCAATTTTCACAATTGCAACGTTCAATGAATAACCCCTATTAGTAAAAGTATGCTCTTTATCCCTCTACTTCCCTGTCCCATTATTCAGGGACAGTGTAAAGAAATCTGCAATAGGTTTTTAGGGGTCTTTCTGTGTTAAGGGGAGGAGGGAGTTAATTATACCCCCTCTTCCAATTCCAATAAAACTAAAATAAATACCTAGAAAAAAAATAGCTCTGCAAAGACTCACCCCAACTCACCTTTGACTGAAATGCATATTGTTTCACAATCACAGGGGTATTTTCAAAGGAAGTGTGCAATTAAAGTTTTAATTGATTTAAACCTTTGACTCATTTTAAAGGGGAAGTTCAGTGGGAAAAATAAATATTTTTTTAAATAATGTATTTACTTACACATACACATACACTAGATATTCTACATATTGTCTTCCATTCCCTTTCCTATGCATTGCTGTGGTCAGTAGTGAGCTGCCATTTCAGGTCCTTCTTCTTCCCAGGATTCACCAGTAGAAACAGTAATTTCCACAGATTGGTTGTAGTATGGGTCAAACATGCTCAGATGTCTACTGAGCAACTAATTCATCCCAGGGACTGACACCATTATGGACACTTTTAGGCCCTACAAACAGGAAGTCTGTACTTTGGAATTATTTATGCAGAAATCACAGGATGGCCAGGTTATGGCCATTGAAATGAGAAAATACAGCCTTTTTACTTGAAAGCATATGTCTTCGTACTGAATTTCCCCTTTAAGGTTAAAAAGAACACTGAAAATGTAACAATGTGGGGGGCATGGCCTGACGCAGCATGGGATAAGACGCGTGTTTAGAGAGCTCCGGACCGGCCTAACCGATTTATCACAGCATCCAGACTCCCCGAGACTTTGAACCGAGTCACATCGTCCAGACTCCCCTCGGGCACCCCGGTACACTCCGGAACACACCACAACCGACAATAGAACATGTCACCACACAAACACACCCAGGAAAAATTAGAAAAATTCTGACGGTAGGATCAAGATGCGGCCCCCCCGAAAAACTCACATTCACAAAGTTCCCAAACGGTCGAAACAGACAACATGAATAAGGTGCTGGAAGCCATATCGAACTGTCAATGTACCCTGACTTCAAATGGATGAAGTTAAGATAGACATTGCACTGCTGAGACACGATATGCAGGCCCTAAGAGAAAGGGTAACAGAGGTAGAAACCCGTGTTGGACACTTGGAAGACAGCCTCCCGACAATACGACAACACACAGAACAACACTCCACAGCCATCACTAGCTTACAACAGTGCCATGAGGACCTGGAGAATCGGATGAGGAGATGTAACCTTCATTTTGTAGGCCTTCCTAAAAAAGTGGAAGGACCAGATCCGGCGGTATTCCTTAAAAAACCTGCTAACACAAGTATGCGGCAGGGAGAAATTTTCCCATGCCTTGGCTGTGGAGAGAGCACACCGCACATCCTCCTGCCCACCTCCGCCTGGAGCATCACTGAGAACTCTAATAGCAAAGTTTTTAAACTACCGCAACTGATACACCATCCTAAAACTAACGCGAGAGAATGGGAATATACCATTTCAAAACATCAAAATTGCAGTATACCCTGATTACTCCACCGAAGTACAGAAACAAAGATCCAAGTTTACCGAAGTCAAACGCCTACTGAGAGCCAAACAACTGAAATACGCCATGTTATACCCAGCTAAACATCGGGTACTAGATGGAGAACAAGCCCAATTTTTTTCCTCATCAGGAGAAGCTACCAACTGGCTCGAATCCCATAACTGACATGGGTAACCTTCAAAGAAACGGATTTACCGCTGTCCTGACGATGGAAAGTTAATGTTATCCATGTGAAAGGTATAGGGGAGTTGATTGAATCATCCCACTATCCATACCCCAGTTGGACTATACAAATAGACATCTGATATAACTACTTACCTGGACCCAGAGAAGATACCCAAAATGGTATTGTATACTTTACCCTTTCTAACTGAAATGTTAACCCTTGAATACATACTTCCTCCTTCCCCGTAAAATACAATGCAACTTCAAAATACTTACCCATACTCTACTTCCCCCCTGCCGTGACTAAATTAGCTATCCTACAAGCCTCTTATGACATTGATGACTCTCATATGGATATAACCGGGGGCCACACAATTTCCCTAACCAAATCAAAAAAGACTGGAACTGTGACAAGGTAATAATAAGGCCAGGCGGTCTATATGAATATCCGGACACAAAAGAAAGTACTGACTTTATACAGGGACACTTCTAGAGTTTTTGCTGCCTGAGCCAAACTTTTGAATGCCGCCCTTCGTGCTTCAGCATTAAAGTGGGTGTGGCTTTATCCATGGGTGTTCGTACAATTATTTGGCTTCAGGTTTAACCTAATGTAAAAATGACGTGACCGACACCAAAGCACTGACCCTAGTGTACAAACTAAAAGCAGAAATTGCGAGATGGAAGGTGGTGTGGCCAGAGTTGAAAATCCTGTGGTCTGAAATTATCCAAAGGAGGGAATGGAGAGGGCCAAGTTGGCAAATAGCAATAACCCAGGGCAAAAAGTGAAGCCTGGGGAGGGCAGGCTGGCATCCCTGCTCTCCTCCGCTGATACTCTTGGACAGCCAAAGGAGGATGGCTGTGGGTCTAAATGTTAAATTCCCCATGGTAGAGGGGACTTTTTTGTTTTTAAGTTTAAAAAAAAGCAAGACCTGGTCTTGCCTTTTCTCCACAAAAGGTTGTCAGTGTTGGGGGTTAATTTTTTAATTAAGTATAATAGGGTATGCAAACAGTAGGTCATTTAGGATATTATTGCAGACGTTATTTTAATAAAAATGAAGGCACATAAGGTATAATGACCATAGTTATGGCTAGCCCCTATTGGGTCTCAAGGATGGGACAGGGAGTGGGCTAGGGAACAATAGCGGCAACTAACCAGCAGGCAGTGATGGGGAAATAGGGGGCGGGCTTATGGGATAGTGATATACTTAAGGGGTATCCCAGGTAAGAAAGGCACAGTAATTTTTTACCTTTTTCTGTTTATAATTTTTTTCATTATAATTTGTATTTCCACCCCATGTGCAAATCCCGACAATTGCCCACCTGACTTCATGAAGTGTTTAAACAAGTTTTGGTGACAGTGACATGTTCCCCAGACAATTTCCCAGGTGCCATAGCCATTTACAGTAAGTATCCACTGTTAGTTTAAATTGTAAATCACTCAGACTTTTTGAACTATCACTCTTCCATAGACTTGAATGGGTCCGAATTCAAACTTTCGAACGTTCTCTAAAGTTCAAGAGTTCGAAAACAGACTGAACTTTATATAGTTTGGCCATCTCTAGTACACACTATTTAAATTTTTTTATCCCGGCTGACCATTCGCCCCTAGCGAGCATTCGGCTGGGACAAATCACTGTCAGTTATTATAATTTGGATTTCCACCCCCCATGTACAATAAATAGTTCCCATTTCATTATCATTTGGATTTCCACCCCATGTACAATAAATAGTTCCCATTTCATTATAATTTGGATTTCCACCCCCCATGTACAATAAATAGTTCCCATTTCATTATCATTTGGATTTCCACACCCCCTCATGTACAATAAATAGTTCC
The DNA here is from genome assembly GCA_019447015.1 of Hymenochirus boettgeri. Taxonomy (NCBI): domain Eukaryota; kingdom Metazoa; phylum Chordata; class Amphibia; order Anura; family Pipidae; genus Hymenochirus; species Hymenochirus boettgeri. Next base: position 167,155,647 of record CM033469.1, read on the forward strand.
CATTTCATTATCATTTGGATTTCTACCCCATGTACAATAAATAGTTCCCATTTTATGGTCTAGGGATGATGGAGTCCCTTTTTTAGAAAACCCAACACTTATTTAAAATGAATGACAGACACAGAGAGGTGGGAGAAAAGGCCGCAACATTTTATTGATTATTAATTTTACAAAACACTTGAACTTTGAATTAGTCACTTTGGAGCCTACCCCTGTTAAATTTCCCCAGCGGGCAGCTCTTAACTTACATACCATTCCTTAACTTATTATCCCGTTTTATTATGGAGCCCGCCTCTGTCAATCTCCCAGCAGACGGCTCTTTAATTAATTTGAATATTCCAAACTCTGCTAACTTTTTAAATCAAGATTCCTCTTTTATTTTATTTTAAGGCCTGCCCCTGTTGATCTCCCAGTGGGCAGCCCGCAAATTAAATCGTCCTGGCCTTTTTATCTCAGCCTTGCGATTCCAATCATGCCAAAACTTTGTAAAATGTTGCGACAAAGTAATTATGAAATGTATATATTATTATTATTTATTTATATATATATATATATATATATATATATATTTTTTTTTTTTTTTATTTATATATCTTATATATAGGGTAGGGAGGGTGGGCGTTGATCAGGCTGACAGGGAACTGGTTGGTGAGTGGGGAGCGATTTTAGGTATATACCCTTGTAACCCGGCCCCTTCTGCCTGCCTAGCCAATGACCTAATGTCACTAGGGGTTTGGTGTGTTCTGTCCCTGGGGAACTGGGCCAATTGTAGCCTGTCTCCAGGAACCTGGTTGTTTCTTACCTTTTTGGGGAGCTGGCCAATGAGTGGCCAGGGATGCTGTAGTGAGGGAAAATTGAACACTACAGCATCCTGAACTGGGGGAATCGGTCCCCCTCCCCAATCCCAAGACTGAATAGGCTAAAGGCCCATACAGTACATTATAATTTGGATTTCAACCCCATGTACAATAAATAGTTCCCATTTCATTATAATTTGTATTTCTACCCCATGTACAATAAATAGTTCCCATTTCATTATAATTTGTATTTCAACCCCGGATTCCTGGATCAACAAGAATTATATGTATTAATGGTTTTATATTCTTTGGTTTTAGAAATGTATCCAAGCCCTTTTTTGGACATGGAAATATTAAGTATTATGACTAGGACCAGTAATGTTTAATTGCCTTTGCATTGGAATAGGAGGAATTTGAACAGAATCTAGTTTTGGTGGGTTTGTATATGAGCAATAAGTTTAAAGATAATTTTTACTTTACTCTTTGTACGTATGAAAGCATATTTTAAAGGACATGCCCACCCAAATTGTATGCAACATGCATACCCTTTTCTCTGATGCTCCTAAACATTCGTATCCAGGACAATCACTTCTGCCAGCACTATTCTTCAAATGTGATGATGCCAGACTCCAAGTGCAAGACATGTGTATGACGAACATCTGTTATGGAAGATAATTGAAGGTGTGTATGCTTGCATTCGGGAACCATTCGTCAAGGCTCCATGGCGGATAAACGAACAGCGCCCAAGTGAATGCATACACACGACAATATGGGCATTTGTTGTGCATTCATCGCGGGGGTCGGGCATAGTCTGTCCTATCGGACATTAGAGATGTTCGAAACTGTTGAGTTTCGTTTAGTTTTCGAATTTTCATGATTTTCTGAAAGTTCGAGTTTCGAAAATTGTCCATTTTCGAAAATCGTCTACTTTCGATTTTCTAAAATCATCTACTTTCATCAATCATTGGAGTGGGAAAATGGTTGGCACGGAGAAAATGGTAAAATCATTGGCCAGACTGATATGTTTGCACAAGACGATGTTAAAATTATTGAAAAAAACCCACATTATTTAACTCCCAGTCTAGCAGCACACAATGACTGTATGATAAAATATGCAATGACCTGCAAGCACACACTGACATGATATATAATGCAATGTCCAGCACACCACTAGACCTATAAATATAAAATGCCATGTCCAGCCCACACTGACCTGTCATATATATAAGATGCCATATCAGCACCACACTGACCTGTATATATTAAAAAGTAAATAAATGCCACTTCAGCACACCCTGATCTGTGGAGATTAAATTTCCCACATAGACAGTAAAGCCATTAATGACTGAGTCAGGCAGCCGTGCTGCTGCATTACACAAGGAAAATCCAAAAGCACCCCCCCTTTCTTCTCCAGATCCGTCTAGGAACCAAGCTCCTGTGTTGTGTGGCCAAGTTCAGGCCCACATACGATGAGTAACCCCTTTTACCCCCACCTCGTGGCGGCCCTGACTGAGGTGCTCTTGCCCAAAACTAGTATACAAAATTGCAAAAAGAAAGTGAAAAAAAAGCAAAAAAGCAAGACAAATCCACTGCTAGAATGAAATGCTTCAGAAGCGGATCATCTACTGCAAAAGAAATCATAGGAAATGTTTTCCTTTCATCTTTAGCCTTAAAATTAATTCTCTGAACAGTGTATATGATCTGCCCAGACAATGGGAGATTTAATGCCAATGAATTTTCAGACAGGACACGACACAGGAGTGGGGACCTCCATTGGCATATTGCTCATCGCAACAGCGAGTAGTTGAGCCTAGGCCTAAGTTAGCTTAGTATACAGCCAGTCAAGGGTTGATAAAATACCTATCTTTCTAGTTGAATGGAATGCAAAAAAAAAAAAAAAGCAACTGAGGGCATATACAATTTGCCACCGTAGGCCCAATAAACACATGTTTTTTTTTTTTTTTCAAACTGATCATATCTTTCATCAAGTCCCTTTTCTTCAACTGTGAATAACCCTAAATATATAGTTTGTCCAGATATTTGATGGGAGATAATCATTTCTATACAGATTTGAGCTGTGAGAACAAATGTGCGACGTAAATAAGACACATGTTTCCCACGCTAAGTCTGTATATGAATTTGGTTCTCTCCCATCTAAATATTGGGCTTCACGTTTGTTGGAGAATGGTGGAATACTCCATTGGTGGTGGATTGAAAATCCTGAAACGACAAAAAAACCGTAAGTCAAGCATCAACCCCCAAAAATCTATTTGGTCTTCATGACTAATAAGCTCCTCTTATCCTCTATTAAAGGACACTCACTTTATTTAAACCACCCTCCGTCCTTCCTCCATTAAAGTAACCAGGTTAAAAGGACACTAAACTGCTAAATCCTTACCCCCCTGGGTTGCACTGCGCAGGTCTAGTTGTGCTTCTTGAAACACAGTAAATAGTAATGAAGGTTGAATAAAGACACCCATCCATCATGAATCAAACCTTTACTACCCTCCTAGCTAACCCTCTAAAACCCTACACTAACATTTCATCCAGTGGAAGGCAAAAAAAAAATAAAGAAAAATCAGCGTAAAATTGAGGGGGGATCTTCTTGACTCCAAATGGCAATCCGAAAGTATCCCTGGATAACCCAGAAATCCACAGGAATATGTATTAATACAAAATTCTCAATATTTTTTAGTACCTAACAAATATCCATCCCACTTCGAAGCTATTCAATTGAAACTTCCATTACCACATCTGCTGGAAGGTAGTTCCACAGTTTCGGCGTTCTCATGTAAAGAAACATTTCTAACCTATAGATGAGTAGTCCCCAATCCTCTCATATGGACCTAGTTGAACAATGCACCACATAGTTCTTTTTATGGCCCATTATATATTGCATAAAGGGATCATATCCCCGTGCAAAGACGCTTCTCCAATTTTGAAAACAGCCATATCTTGTTCTAATCATGCCTGCCATTGTAAAGGATCCTCCATTCCCTTTATTATTTAGTGTGCCTTACTCTGACTCTTTCCAGTGGCATATGGGGCCTGCAAACCAACGGGGGGCCCTTTGACCTTCTCCACAATAAAAATTGTCTTTCAAAATGTTTACCCTAGGCAATTTCGATAAACACCCCTTAAGCTCAATGATTCCACAACTTGCATTCAGAAGGTCCCTAAACCTGGCTGTCACATGTAATTGCGGACTTTCAAGGGGTAAGTCTATTTGCCAACAGAGTTCTTGTATCAAGTCATTCTGGAATTGAAAAGACCAGTCGCTGATGTCTTCAAAGATCTTAAAACTTTAAGGGCATCTTTACCGAAAAAATAGGTTATGTTAAAGTGCCATAAACTGGCAAAACTATGGGGGCGATGCAATATTGGCGCCGACAAAATGCCCAAGTCAGTGTAAACCCACGCAATCGATGTATCCTCGTGTTACGTGGGTTTACACGAGTTTGCATTGCTGCGCCATTTCTTTTTTTCTTGAGAATGCTCGGAATAGCGTGCGCAGGCGATGCCAAACCGCCCTTATAAAGTTGTGCGTACCAGTAGCGCGAACTTTACGCCCTGAATAGGAGGCGTGTAGCCGAGCGCACTTACCTGGCAGGATCCACGATGTACAAAATTCGCACAGGGATTTGCATTGAGGAAACCGGGCCAGTAAGCTGCTGCGGAAAAAAATGAATGCATCGCCCCCTATAATTCTTCCCAACATAAAGTAGTGTGTTTTTTTGGTTGATCTGCCCCTATTTTTAATATCAATCTAAAACGTTCTTATATTCAGTGCCAATCAAGTTCCTTGGTCTCAAAACTTATATTCTTCTGGTGAGTAGTTTATGTAGCTGGGAATGGTGCAAGAGTTAACATTGGAGGTGTATGCTGTGGTGGCAGGGCTTGACAGTTGATGTTTTTTTTTTTTTTTGGTGGGGAAAAAGTCAGGTCAGGTGGAAGTGGGAGTGGTTAAAAGAGGAGGGGGGATAATGCTCCTAAACAAAATGTGTGCCTATTGAAGGCATGCAGAACCACACGAAAACTCAGACGTAAGTAGCTGATTCGTTACCATGGTATTCAATTATAGATTACGATAGGCAAATTCATTTTTTTTTCAGTATAGTGTCCTTTAAGTCTAAGTTATCTAACTGAATTAAAAGAAATATACTATGGCGCTGGATGAATGAGAACGTTCACAAAAATGTCTCAATAGGCTTGGCAATTGTGGGTATATGCGTTATCTTGAACCCAGAAATGTTTTTTTTATCTTTCAACTACTCCAGGCAGTTACAGATAAGAAAAAAATAGGGGTCAGGGATCGAGAGTTTTTTAAGATGCACTTTTTTCTTCCTTCTCAACCTTTACTTGCACAGACCCTATTTTCATGAATGATTACGAATTAAGAAACATAATAATGATGAAGAAGACAAGTCATGTTTATGTGTAATTTAACAATAAACATAAATCCATGTGTTTGTGTTATGCATATGTATCTATTGTTGTCTGTCAGTACATACTATTCATTTGTTAGAAAGGTAGCTTTGGCATTAGTTTATTAGTGGACACTTATTATGAGGTACCTAGAAAAGATCCTTATGCAAGGCGGAAGGTCCAGGAAACAATGAGCGGGTGCAGTTAAGTTTTTTTTCCATTCTTGTGGGTTAGAAAAGGGCCCTATCCAAAAGTTCTATAGGGGCCAGTGATTATAGCTAAGTCCCGCACTTTCCATTCCAAGGTGTCTTTATGGCATTCCAAAACTGCAACGCAATTAAAAACGATTTGGCAATTACCATATTGGTAAGAGGAAGAATAAATATTTTTCTCCCTTGAATTCTATTCACCCTCTTTATACAAGACAATTTCTGCTAGCTCAGCCATGGGCTGTCTGACATTGTTTTGCTACAAAGCCTGTTACGTATCGACTAAAACCCCCAAATCTTTTCCTTGGAGATTTACTTAACAGAGTTATTAATGGTGTAGGTGGCACAAAAAATGTTAACCCCAAATGCATCAGCTAATTTATCAAACTGAGTGTCTTTCTTTGTTGTGGTATTAGCCAAATTTTTGGATTGCCAAAAGTTATTGTTAAAAATTCAAGTAAAATTTGATTTTTTTTGTATGTGCGTACATGAAAGTTCACTACGTTTGATAAATACTTTTTTTAGCGAAAGAAGCATACATGTCATTAAATATTAAACATGCAAATAAAATATGGTATCTAAAAACACAAATAATGCTGTGTTTTTAGTTGTGAAATGGACGGAAAAATACAGTAAAAGTATGTCATTACTGTAAATAAAAAAAGTTCAGAAGGAAATATATAGTTTAAGTGTATCATCTGTATCATTGTGCCTGCGATTAGAATATGGTTAAACTAATTGTTTGATCCAGATTTAAATTTGTCCACTGAGCTGAGATCTGGAAAATTACTTTGTTATGTTCCATGGGTAAAACAATAAAGGGATTCAAACAGCAATACCGGGCTTAAGTATTTGGTTGCTTAATTTCTTTGAGGGTAGCATGTCTCTTTGCAGTTTAACTCAAGGTAGCATTTTATAAAGGCTATCAAAAACATGCCAAAAATTAATGACTCAGAACTGATAGAGTTTGAGAATATGCAAGCGATTGTTAGAGTGGGGCCAGATTCGCACATGAAGAGCTCTGTCGTAGTTCGTGATTAAATAGGACTAATATTACTTCAAGCTGTGTCGTTGACTCTGTAGAATGCTTCAAAACACTCCCTTTTAGTTAGCAGTGATACCTTTAAGCATTTATGCAGAAACCGTGAGAGAGAAACAATGATTAGTCTTCATGAAGTTGTTGCAGTTGCCTCTAAACAATGTTCAGTTTCAGGCGACTAACATATAGAAAGGGCTAGGATCACATAGGCCACTTTGTGATGTGCATGAAAATCAGTAGTATATTACTGGATGGAAAATGAGTGGAGTACAGTCACTATGAGCACGAATTCTGCTAATGGCTGCTCAGAGACCGTGGCTCCAAATCAAACAAAGAGAATTGGATTTTAAAAGCTAAAGGATGCTTGGCACTGTTTGTGACAACGGGGAAAGGATGCTTTAATGTGGATCAAATGACAATTTTAATGCATAAATATTACATATAAGGAATTAACGGCAATGTATGTTAATTTGTTGTATATTGTTGTACATACTATGATATGGTTTCCAACCGGAGATCAAATGTACTGTAAAGGCCTTAGGAGAAGAGTATGAAAAAATAAATGCCTGTTTAAAAACACCTGCTACACATTTTAAGAGCAGCAAACCTGAAGATACTAACTCTTTATTCCCTTCTGTAGCTTTCTCCAAACGTAAAGAGATATTGTTTAGTACTACTAGATTGGTATCTTAAAGTAAGCGATAAACTGAAAGTCTAATAGCCAAGTATACAGACGCTAATTCCGTTACTTTGAATGAAAAAAATGTAAGGCTAGGTAACATTCATACCATTACCCGTTATGTCAGGAAAACACAGATGATCGTGCAGTTCACGAGGACTGAACGACGTCGTTGTGGCGAATATCGCTGCAGGACTGTCAGGACGAAACAATTTCTGGTTGTACACGCCTAAGTATAACTATATTAACACAAGATTAGTCTCTATTTTTTTATTTAGGACATTCAATCCAATTAAATATGTACATATTAAGCATACATGCGGCCTTATTTACGGATGCATGCTGGGCACTTTTCCTGAGTTATAAGTGGTAAATATGATTTAATATTGGTTAGCACGACTTTCAACTCCATCTTAGTGGTAGCTAAGTGGTGCAGCCAGCACTTGTGATTTAAATCGTGTTTGTGCTACATTAGTGCATAATTTTAATACACGCAAAATAATACCTGGCAATAAAAAAAATCTTTTTCGTGACGTTATCCGATTTTACACAATCATCAATTTGCATAGGGACATTTCCCCAAGAGCTATTGCAGTCAGGGGTTATGAGGCCTGTAGTTATTTACATTGTAGCGTTAAATACGTTGATTGGTAATTGTACATTCTAATTATTATTTGTAACTTTTTATATAGAATAGTGAAAATATATGTGGACCATAAGTATATGTTAGGGAACTGCCAACGGGACAGATAAAAGATTATGACTAGAGATGTTCCGAATCTGTCGCAAAAATCACGGTACGTCGAGGATCTGCGAATTTTCATAAAAATTGAACATTCGAAAATCAGCGAAGCGGACCCATTAAAACCATTAAAATGAAAGTCGGCAAAAATCCATTCTCGAAATACGAGGATTCTTCGAAAATACGGGGATTCTTCGAAATACGAGGGAATCTTCGAAAAAGGACCGAAACAGTGTGGGTTTGCTCACATCCAAAAATGGAAATCCACAAAATTTAAATTTATGAGGGAGTATCGTATTTTCCTTATTCGAAAATACGAGAACTCCTCGTAATTTCGAAAAATTTTCGAAAACGTGGTTTCGGAAAAGTTCAGGAAGGCGAGGAAAAAAATGAAAATCTGTGAATCCGCTGTTCGCCACAAGGTAAATCCGGCCTCGGACCGGGGTTCGGATCCGCGGAAACTGGGCCATCACTATGATGACTTGGAAATAGTATTAGAAACTATGATGGTGGGCTGGTAGTTATTTATTAATCAAACGGTTTTAGAAAAAAGTTTTGACAAAGGTTTTTTACATCAACTAGATTTTAAATGTACGATTCATTCTAAAGAAAAAAGGGGTTTTACTCCACTCTTAGTACTATGATGAGTGCATATAAAAATATATAACTACAATGGTAAAAAGAGTTAATGAAAAGTGTGGTCTTCTTATTCTAGGATAGGAAACAGCCCAAGGGCAACAGCGGATGACTAATTGTTGGAGATAGATATATGCAATTGTTATTAGCAAGGTAACTTGACAGGGATCAAATTAAAAAATTCCATTAACACACACACTTAATTAAGAAGCACTTTTCGCATATACATGATTAAATTATCTCACTATAAAATCTTCTGGTTACAAGCTTGTAATGGCTTTTTGCTCCACAGGCAGAAACATTTAACCTTGAGTCTGAGACCCCAAAAACATAACAAAAAAATTAAAAAAGCATATTTCATTTCAAGGTAAACACACCATAACTGCAAATGACAGATTTGAATTGTGGAAACACCTACATTTACAGGAATTTATGTACGTAACTGGTATTTGAAAATATCGAATGTATACAACTTAGCCCTAAATATGAATTGGGCCATTTTTATTACTTTAAATTGCAATAATGAATATTGCAACGTGTTTTATCACCAAGAAATGACCATTCATCATCAATTAATGAATAGAGTAGCATACAATATTGCTATGGGTTCATACTAATATAGATTTATAGATCAGTGCCCATTGGTCAAAATTTTAAAGTAGAATTGTACTTGTGCAGTAACGGACGCTTACAGACTCCACCCTTCATTCTTAACATATGTTTCCAATGTCAATATTAGAACAACATCAGAGATCACATGACCCTATAGGAGGATCAGCAATATGTTTATTAATTTAACTTGAGAGCCGTTCTTTACTAGGGGGCATATTTAATAAGGAACGATAAATAAACGTGAAAAAAATTACCGCCCACCATCGCGCCGCGAAAAATAGCAAGCTATCACCGTATTTATAAAGGCGAGAGCCATTCCGCGGGCTGCGAATGTGCTGCTGGTAATATTTATAGCCCCTTCGAGGCGATACATGACTATAGTATCGCCATGAAGGACTTAAAATCCCTTCCCTGACCCTCTTCCTACGGGGGCGGGGCATACGCCTAACCCGCCCACACCACCAGCGGAGGCCGGGAGACCACCCGCCGCGGCGCTTTCCCACGCAAGCCCCTCCCACCCGTTACCCGCCGACGGCAATACTCGGAAACGGGAGGATAGGAGGGGCTGCAGGGAAGGGGGCGCAGCAGGTCGGTCGCGTGACCCACCCGCCGCGCACCCCCTCCCGGGCAACCCTCCAAGCCCCCGCCCGGCCGCTCCCGGGGAGGGGAAGGGGGGAGCCGCTGGAGGGGTGGCGGCTCCCTCCAGCGGGGCCTGAGAAGGGCTTTTGGGGCTGAGGGGTCCAGCAAGCTCGAACCGGGACCCCCACTCCCCGGCCCTTATAAGGGCCCTTGCGGCACTGACAAGTGCCCTTTGACGGGGGGTCCCGCAGCTAGAATGGCGACCAACAGTGCGGCTCTTAAAACGAGCCCTGGGCGGCGTCTTCCTTTCTAACAGTCCGGCGACACCAGCCCGCGGGTTGCCTGCCATCCGGCCGCGCGTGAGAGGCTAGTATCGAGCTGACTCGCACCCCTTTCAGGTGGCGAAGGTGTAAAACAGCCGATACTAGCCCGAGCGAAACCAGTACCGCCGCTTATAAATAGAAGCGGCGGTTTAAAACAGGTTATTAAGTATCGCCCGCCGCGGTTATGGTGTTAACGCTTCGTAACTTGTCGGCGGCCGTTTCGGACTTTTATTAAATGCGTATAAACGCGTGATTTATGCGTAATGTCCGCGGAAAAGGCCAGACGCCCCCACAAACAAGTATTAACGAACCTTTATAAATATGCCCCTAGATCTCTCTCTTACTCCTCTATGCTTTTTTTGGACTGTATATCCTCCACAGGGATGTCCTTATTAAGGACAGAGCGTTAATATTAGAGATACGAGCATATTTCCTATTGACTATACTAGGTCCAGTCTTTTACGATAACTTGGGGTCCCCCCGGGGTTTTAGGGCATCATGTGATCAAAAATACCAACTATCGTTTGTTGTATGAAATGCACCTGGGTATGAGGCTACACAACTACAACATTTTTGTATGTCTGGCACAAAACACACAAACTACACAAAAACAATTACAAATAAAACTCCTAAAATTTAAACAATAAAAGACAACAAAAAAAAACTGTAAAGCACCAAGTGTATAGGTTTTAAGTATTATGAGTTATAGGTTTTTTTCACGGCGGTTTTCCCACCGTTTTCGGCAAAATCGGCCATTAAAGCGATTTAATAAAGTGGACAAAAACCAGCAGCGGCAAGTTAACGCCTACATTGAACCTTTCACACTTTGCCGCATCAGTTACCAGCTCGCTTCTATTTATAAAACTGAATGCGACCTTTGTGTATATCGGGCCTTTTCAATTGGCATTCAAGTTTCCATCCAAAAAGTACAGTAAGAGGTATACCCTCTAGGACAGTTCCTCAGAGTGAGAAGAAATGTGTCAAATGATTGCAATTTAAAGAAAATAGGAGGAAATGTACAAAAATATAAGAGGGTATACCATAGAGAAGTAGGTCATGAAGCAAAAAAAAAAAAGCTTTGGAGAACCCCAGGATACATTGCTACAATAAAAAGACAATTACAACAAAGGAATCGAATTTAACCATTTGTGTTCAACATGCCAATACACACATCTCAAAACTCAAGACAGATTGTAAAAAAGTTTTGGAAATATTAGCAATGATGAGAAGTTGGTGAGTCGCTTTAAACAACACCTAATATCTTGCTTATAAAAAACAGTGCCAATGTAGAAAGCACAGTTAGTCCATTCGGATACTTTAAGGAGTGAAATACAAAACAACAGCCAAAGAACACAAAGAAAAAGGGCATTTCCATTGTTCATTGCAAGATGATACCAATTACCAATTATAAGAGGAGAAAGTGTGGCTTATTCTTCCCAGGGTACACAGAATTAAACTTACGGGTGTGATCGATATATGCTTAAATACCGTGTGGACTAGCACATTGTAGGGAAAAACAAAAAGACACGAATCAGAACCCGTAAGGAGAGCTAAAACAAGATATACCTAAATGCACTTAGAAAAACAATGAAAGAGTAACATTCTGTATCTAGACCTTTAAACAACAGGCAACACATACGCCCAAGTTAACGATGCTGATGGTTGTGTTAAAGTAGGGATGGCCGGTTGCGGATCCGAGCAGGATCCATCTGCGGATTGAGTCCCGTTGCGAAGGCGATTTTTTGGTTTTCGCCTTCCGAACTTCCGGCATCGTCAGCGATTTCTCGTATTTTCCAAAAATTTTCGAGAATTAGAGGATTACTCATATTTTCGGAAGGAAATACGTGGGGTTCTCTCTAGTTTTGAAAATTTTCGAAATCGAGGAAGCGATATTTTCGAAAATTTTCAAAAATACCAATTTCATGTTAATGGGTCCGCGTCGAGGATTTAGAATTTTCGCAATTTTTCAAAAAATTTCGCGGATCCTCGGACGGAAGCTGGTGAATAACCACCAAAAAGGTGGTGGAAATATGACTAAAAATCTTTACCAAGAGAAATACATTGGATAACCAGCTTAAAACACCATGAAGCCAAAAAGCTAAAAAATAGTAATAAAATAATGTTAAAAAGAATAAATAGAAAAGAAAAGCCAATTATTGTACATTTAAGTAAGAGGTATGTTATCAAGCGATGTTTAAACACATTTTGGATATACTATTATGCACTAGCACTTAATAGTCACTAGAAAGCACATCAAACTAAAACCCTTTAGAAAATCACAGTGACAGAGAAATAACACAGGCCAGCGGGCACTTTTTTCTGAAGTCCTTTTTACTAAGGTTTTTTTCACATGGCTTACTAATATAAAATGTGTTTTTAAATGATTTTTAAATATGATATTATATTAGTGAAAATTGGATGTATAGTATGTTTTAAACTAGCAAGAAGAAGGTATGGTTTAATAGCAGTACAGGGGAAAGCGTTTTAACCAATCACTGTAAAGAATGTTGAAAACTCCACCCTGAAAGGGGAAGGAGACAAAAAATATATAGTTTTGCACTTTGTGTTGTTTTTATGCACCTGAGGAAGGGGAGGACCCCCGAAACATTGTGCACGCCAGCAAGTCACAATTAAAAGAATAATCACCTGTAAGAGTGCGTCTCTACTACTAATTTCAAAAGAACCCATAAGTATTCACTGACAAGTGGTTAGCAGTTTACAGGAAACAGCATCACCAAGTTCAAAAAAAAAAAGGGAGGTGACAATTATAAACAAGTACTAATGTAGTTCCCCCATCTTTTGGACGCACGTATCAGCATGCGTATGCGCGAGACCCAGGAAACCCCTAAGTTTTGTTGAGAGGGGGGAAACTGTCAAACCCAAGTGCTTGAAGTGTGGCTTTCTTTTCAGGCTACAGGGCACTTTAGAAAAACAGATCAGGACACTGTCAAAAAATCCAAATGGGAAGCTCGTGGCAACCTACTGTGCATGTATCTGTGTGGATGTGTGCGTACAGGGATTATAGATTTTAAAGGGTTGGTCCCACCTCCTTTTTTATTTGGACTAATTATGTCTCAGCCACTTACAGATGCCGCTGCGCGTACGGCCTTCTGGCTTTCATGATTGAAAAGGCATGAAAGACAGGGAAAAGGCAACAAGAGGGAACGAGGGCTGGAAAGAAGTTTAGGAGCAGATTTGCGTAAGTATAAACCTCGCCAAGTTCAGGATTTGGGGGACCAATTAGTCCAAGACAAAATGTTTAGGTGCTAGACAACACTTTTAATGTTTACTATTTATAGGTGTTAATGTGAGAGACAGGGTGTCCTCTAGGGTTTTTTGGCACCTGAAAACAACTTTTAAATGCCGCCTTTGGCAGACAGTGGTGGCACGATAATGGTGTGGCTTTATATCAGGGAACAAGGTGTGGCCTTGTGGAGGTGGGTGTGGTGGGCTGACTAACACTGACCTGCGTGGACTGGAGGGTGACCTCTAACACTAATGGTGGAATGGAGGGCTGACTCTAAACACCGATTGGAGGATGGTGCTGAAATTGCAGCGTATTGCAGGAAGGAGGATTGTTTTTTTTTAATGTTGCCTTTTAAGTGGCTCTGCAGGAGCGTCGCCCTGAGCAAATGTTTCAGTTTGCTTCATGGTTAGGAGGCACCCTGGTGGAGAGACATTGCAATGTGGGTGTGGTTACATGGATATGTGCATCTTTGTGTGTTAAGGAAGATTATGTTAGTGCAAGGCTGGGATTAGTGGTTCGTTATCCCAGTGCATGTGCTGCTGCTGATGTATGTTGCTTGATAGAGCAGTGTGTAAACCATGCTCATTGTAGTTATAATAATACTTATTTCCTGGTGAAACAGGAGTTTGGAGACATATGTATTACCATGGCAAAAAGAGAGAAAGACGCAACAAAAATGAGCAAGTCTGCAGACTGTTTAGGAGCATTTTAACATATCAAGAGATGGGGAACCACTTAGAGTTGTCAGTGCTATAAAGGAAGATGATGGTTGAAAAAAATGTACTGCAAAAGTAGCTTTGATGGTTCTAAAGAAAAAACGGAACCACAAGGAGCATCAAATTTCGAAGGACACCTGCCGCATTTTTCTACATCCGAAATTGTTAGAAGCGTAATGTCCACAAATGTAGATAATCAACATGCTGTAATTGCTTAGCCTGATAATAATACTCTTCTTTCATTACATTAGTATCATTAATACATCACTATATTAATTTGTATACAGTATATTAATGAATTGGCTAGGCAAGCATGCTGTGCATAAAGTAGTTTGTCACGAAACTAACGCTTCCGTCGCGTAAGCGGCTCTGGCGGACCCTTAGTACTAACCCTGGCTCCTTTTCAGATCCTTGGATCGCTCGTCTCTCCTATACTACATGGCACTGTCGTCCAGTGACCAACTCTTAGCAGTATCAGTACTTAATCTTGCACAGACCCAGTAATTACATCGCCAGATATTCCAGTACTACCTTGCCGGTATCCCCTCTACCTTACACGGTGCCAGTGACTCTCTTGCCAGTATCCCAGTACTTACCTGTGCCTGTCTCCAGTGACCTACCTTGCTTTCATGATCCAGTACTTTACCTTGCCGGGCTCTCCAGTTTACGTCTACTCACCTCATCGTATCAGTACCTACCTTAACTGTATCCAGTATCCAAGCCTTCAGTCCCAGCAGCACCTGCCCGTTTCAGCTCCAGTTCACAGCAGCACCTTGTCCTGGTTCAGCTACGTTTCCCAGCAGCTCGTGTCCTGCACATTCGGGATATCAGCTCCTCCCTAAAGCTACTGTAAGTTCCCACCGGACCATCCGGACTTGTTACAGTACTATCAGGCCATGGAACGCCTGAGGGGGGCTCTGGCGCCGAGTTGAAATAAAACTATCCAAGCTTTGTCCAACGCAGTGACGGCTCGAACATATCAGGGCCAAGTTGGCTCAGTTCATGGATTCCCTGCGGTCCGGCTACCCCCAGCTGCGCCTCGGCGCCGGGTTCTACGCACCTCCTTCGACGGACGGATCGGTGATCCTTCTTTTCGGCGAGAGCCCCGCACATCACATTCCACCACTCGCGGTTTGAGGTGATGCCACAAGCTGCCATGGGAATTCATTAATCAGTGCAGAATCCAATATGACTGCAACCATCTCATTTTACATACATCGCTTTCTTGGAGGGCAATTCGCTGGCCTGGGCGATCTCCCTTTATGGGAAACGAGACAATCCTCTAGGTCTCATAATGTTAACTGACTCCTGAGGTATGTTTCGCCCCCCAACGGTCTTCGAGCTCAGGAAGAACCTCGACTGCCTCCTCGTTTGTGCAGCTCCGCAAGAGTCACGTTCCGGGGTCAAATGTATCGAATTTAGTTACCCTTGCTGTGGAGACTTCATGGAACAATGACGGCACTTACTGCAGCCTTTTGGCAGGGACTTCATGATATGCCTTCAAGCACGAATTAGTATTAGGGAATTACCGTCCCATTGGACGACTTGATTAACACTTATGACTACAAAGTGTATACCCGCTTCCGTGAACGGCAGGCATGAGAAAGGTCTTGCATGACTCGTTCCAACCTCCCCTAAGACCCTTTCCTAGGCTGCTAGCCCTTCGCAACCATTCTGTCGGCGTGAAGAGCCGATGCCCAATGGCGCACTACACTCTATCCCTCTCCCCGCAGGAAAAATCCCGCCGACGTACCCAATGGACTTTGTCTCTATTGTGCGGGCAAGGGCACTTTGTAAGAAATTGTCCCCCAGAAGTCCGGGAAACTCCAGGACCTAGAAGTTAAGGAGGAGCTGCCTTCTAGGTAACGTTAAGTCCCAGCCAAATTTGAACCACTGAAAAAACTCGTCTACAGCAACTATCCACTGTAATGTAATAACATTTTTCCTCCCAGGCCTTTGCTCGTATTGGTTGCCGCTGGAAATTTTCATCGATTATACTATGCAGCACAATTGGGGCTTCTACTCCTTCACTTGCAGCAACCCTTCGGTTCTGGCTATTGACAATACCGCGTTGGCCTTCAGAATTCATCTCAAAATTGACATACGAAAGTCCTATTCCGCATTGGCATATTCCCCAGAACATATCTTTCTTGGTTCATCCAAAGCTATTCTGCTCCCCTAATTCTCGGACTTCCTTGGTCGACTACACAACCCTGTTATAGATTGGTCTAACAATGAACTCAAGGTGTTGGAGCCCGTCTGTTTCAAAAATTGCCCACCACCTTTTCTACTCATTGCACTACCATAACTTGAAAATAAATCTGAGAAGCAACCTCCCTGAATTTATACGATTTCTCTAATGTGTTCTGTAAAAAGAGAGATGAGAAGCTTCCACCGAACGTTTCTAGTTTGACCCAATCTATATTCTTTCTCGGTACTATGCCTCTCGGGACGCACATACCCACTGTCTCCCTCAGAAACTCCTAGCCATGAAAGGTACATTACTGAAATTTGCCTAGGGGTTTATACAACCTTCCACTGCCCCTGCTGGAGTGGGTTTCCCTGTTTGTGTGAAAAAAAAGACGGAGGTTTAACGACCCTTGCATCGACTTACCGTGGGTAAATAAAAATTACTATAAAGATATCGTATCCTCTCCCTCTCCTCTGAGACTGTTGACCATTATAAAAGGGGACTAAAATATTTACCCAAACTAGATCTTCTGGGGGCATACAATCTGATCCGTATACGCCAATTGGTATGGGATATGTTTGGGGAATCCTGTAGTAGATATCGCGTGACATTTTAATGCTTTCTCAAGATCTGCCCTCACCCCGCATCCATGTTTTTAAACAGTGTTACTACGTTCTGGAGAGAGAATAGCCTTATATGCGAAACTGGAAAAGGCTGTTGTTTGAGTGTTCAACAAGTACCCTTCCTAGGCTACATACGATCTGAGCGAAGGGTGCCAGATGGAGTCCTGGATAAAGTTTCGGCACATTCAAAATTGGTCTTCCTATGTGGAAACCAAGCTATCAAAGTTCATTGGTTTGCCAAATTACTAACAGACATTCATTCAAGGGGTTATTCTTCAATAATCTCTCGATATTAGCCCTCATCGTTAAAGGTGGTAAGCCTCATTCATGAGACCCCTGCAGGCCCTACGAAGGCCTTCAAGAACTCAAGGAGGCATTTGCTGATGCTACCTGTTCAAATACAGATCCTAGCTCCCCTTCTACATTGAAGTGATTCATCGGACTTGGGCAGCTGGAGCCTCCTTTCCCAGAGACAGACGCCTAAAGAAGGAAACTGTGCTTCTTTTCTCTAAGAAGTTTCTACCCAACGAGCGAAAACTATGACATTGGAAATAGGGAACTTCTTGCCACAAACTGGCCATCGAGGAGCGCGTCATCTATTGGAAGGCACAATCTTGTACCTATCACCATCCTACCGACCATAAAAATCGAATACATCCAGAATCTCAAAAGGTTAAATCCCCGTCAAGCACGGTGGCTTTATCTTTCCCGATTCAACTTTGTTACACTTACAACACCTGGTTCCAAAAAAAAGAAAGACTGATGCCCTGTCCAGATCATTGTTGCTTCCGACTTATAATGAAGATAAGGGCTCCATTATACACAACCACTAAAATCTGGCCCTATATCTCCTCAACTTTGTTCCAAGATCCAAGCCGCACAAGATTCTGCATCCTCCAAGACACCCTCTGGCAAAAGCTTTGTTCCTGTTTCACTGGAAAAGCTATCCTTCTTCATACTCACTGTTCCAAGGCAAGCCGAGACATTCCCTGGGTTAACAAAACTTTTTATTTTGCCCGTTCCCTTTGGTGGCCAAAAATAAGAAAGATGTTAAAGAATTTATTCAAGTGTGTACCAGCTGTGCTTCAATCCAAGTTTCTAGAACCCTCCCCTGGTCTTCTTCAACCCTCCCCATTCGTCCAGAACTTGGACCCATCTATCCATGGACTTTATTGTTGAACTCCCACCTTCTAAGAAAAACACGGTTATATGGGTGGACAGTATGGCCCATTTTGTACCCCTCCCCAAACTACCATCATCAACAGAGTTAGCTCAACTATTTATTTCACATATCTTCCGCTTTCATGGACTCCCTTCGGAAATGTATCTGACAGGGTACTCAGTTTGTTTCCAATTTTGGAGGGACTTTGTAGTCCATGAACATCAAGTTACAATTCTCCTCGGCTTACCATCCACAGTACAATGGGTCTACGGAACGCAATCAGTCTTTGGAACAATATCTTCTTGTTACCATTTCCTATACTCAGGATGATTGGGCCGACCTTCTGCCTTGGGCTGAGTTCGCCCCATAACAATTCACCTCTGCTTCTATGGGAAATCTCCTTTTTTGTGTGTGTTTTGGGACGAATCCTAGATGTTTTCCTCAGGATTTTCTTTTCACACAAGTACCTGCTGCCAATGATCGGCGGCCCAGAATGACCGCTATCTGGCAGCTACGGAAAATCAGCCTTCAGAAATCTGCTTTCGGTACAAAAAACTGCAGCAGATAGGAGACGTAGAGAAGAACCCCAGCTTATTCGTTGGAGATAAAGTGGGATTCCTCTGCTCTATTACCTACGGGTCCTTCCTCTAAAACTGGGACCAAATTATTGGTCCTTTTCCTATCCTGGAATTAATTGGTCCAGTGGCTGTTCGCCTCAAACTTCCTCCAGCATGTGGATTCCTAATGTGTTTCATATTTCCCTCATCAAGCTAGTATATCGCTCTAATCTGTATTCCACATCGTTACTACCTCCAGTTCCAATTTCCTGGATGGTCCAGCAGGAGTTTGAGGTTGAGAAAATCTTGGACTCTAGATTTGGAGGAGGTCTCTTCAGTATTTGTCCACTGGAAAGGGTTCGGTCCAGAAGAAAGAGGCTTGGAATTAAACATGTGATGTGCACGCTCCTCGCTAGTCAGAGAGCTTTCCATAGGAGTTTTCCGGGGAAACGCGCCCGTTGGGGTCCTGTGGCCCCCATAAGGGGGGGTGGGTGGGTGTACTGTCACGAATTACTTGCCGCTCCGGTCCCGCGCCGCTTGGCAACTTCGGCCGGGTGGGCGGCATCGCGGACGTTTATGACGTCACGACGCCAGGCAGCGCTAGATTTAAAGCCGGCGTCCTGGACCCAGCGCCCGATAGTAGCGTTAGCTACCCCTGGTCACTTACTCACCTGCCTTGGATCACTGCTCCACTCCTGCTCCTATACTTACCTTGCCTGCCTCCTGTGACCACATAGCCAGTATCCAGTACTACCTGCCATATCCAGTACTTACCTTGCCTGTCTCCAGTGACCACCTTGCCAGTATCCAGTACTTACCTTGCCAGTACCCAGTACTGACGCGCCAGTATCCAGTACTGTACCTTGACCAGTTCCAGTACTTACCGCCGTCCAGTGCCACCTTGCCAGTATCCAGTACTTACATTGCCAGTTTCCAGTACTACCTTGCCTGTATCCCGTACTTACCTTAACGGTCTCCAGTGCATACCTTGCCAGATCCAGTACTTACCTTGCCTGTCTCCAGTGACTACATTGCCGTATCCAGTACTTACCTTGCCGGTCTCGGTTGACTACCTTGCATGTATCCAGGTTTCTGTCTACTCACCTCATCTGTATCCGTTACCACCTTACCTGTATCCAGTATATCCAGCCTTCCGTTCCCAGAGACCTTGCTCCGTTTTCCAGCCTACAGTTCCCAGCAGGCACCTTGTTCCTGGTTCCAGCCTACAGTTCCCAGCAGCCTCTGTGTCCGCACATTCTGGACTATCAGCCTCCTCCTTAAAGCGTACGTGTAAGTACCCCGGCCGTCGGCCATTTGTTACAGTTTTATGTTGTTAAAATGCAAAAATGCCCCCCAACACCACACAGAACAGGTGAACACCACTGATTAACCCCTCACAACCCTCCTACCTTCTGTCCATGGGAACCATACCTAAACCATCCACAAATGTTTAATTTATAGAGGAGTCTAGCACGGGCCGAGGAAACACACAGTCCCGAGCGTTCTCCTATGAAGTTTCATAGGGAGAAACGTCGGGATGTGTGTAGCAGATCTTTGAAAGATGGCAGACAGGATCTGCAGTATCCTGTCGTCATCTTTCAGAAATCGGACTGTGTGTACCAGCTGTAAGCAATGTGCCAAACTGAAAAGTTATTGGAGGTATTGTCAACAAAAAAATACACAAAGGTGGAATAGGACAGGTTTAGGTGGGAGGAAATGATTAGTTCTATTTAGTAAGGTCAATGTTAGTCAGTGGGTTCCACCCAGGAGGAGAGAGCAAGAGAAGGAGACAGTCAGAGATGCGGTGATTGGATGTCAGGACTAAAGTTCCGTAACACAATACGATAGAGATGTACTGTGGTTCTAATAGAACTCAGTTCGAATTTAATCCAATGGTTTCGAAGTCCCACACAAAACTTTTGGAACTCCTGGAATTGCGAAACCCAAATTTTCGAATTCATTTCATCTTATCGAAAATCGATTATCGAATAAGTAGATGATATCAAAAATGAAGTAGATGATTATCAAGTAGATGATTATCAAAGTAATTATAAAGTAGTCAAAATCGAAAGTGATATATCGAAAGAGATATTATCGAAAGTAGATGATTCGAAAATCAAAAATGGAGAGGAGACGGTTTTCGAAAAAACGAAAAATCTCCCATGGAAACAGAAGGTAGGATGGGTTGTGAGGGTGTATCAGTAGGTGTGTTCACCTGTATCTGTGTGGTGTTGGGGGGCATTTTTGCATTTTACAACATAAAACTGTAACAAATGGCCGGACGGCCGGGGTACTTACAGTACGCTTTAGGAGGAGGCTGATAGTCCAGAATGTGCAGGACACAGAGGCTGCTGGGAACTGTAGGCTGGAACCAGGAACAAGGTGCTGCTGGGAACTGTAGGCTGGAAACAGGAGCAAGGTGCTGCTGGGAACGGAAGGCTGGATACTGGATACAGGTAAGGTAGGTAACTGGATACAGATGAGGTGAGTAGACAGAAACTGGATACAGGCAAGGTAGTCACCGGAGACCGGCAAGGTAAGTACTGGATACTGGCTATGTGGTCACAGGAGGCAGGCAAGGTAAGTATAGGAGCAGGAGTGGAGCAGGATCCAAGGCAGGTGAGTAAGGAGCCAGGGGTAGCTAACGCTACTATCGGGCGCTGGGTCCAGGAGGACGCCGGCTTTTAAATCTTAGCGCTGCCTGGCGTCGTGACGTCATAACGTCCGCGATGCCGCCCACCCGGAAGTGCCAAGCGGCGCGGGACCGGAGCGGCAAGTAAGTTCGTGACAGTACCCCCCCTTATGGGGGGCCACAGGACCCAATTG
This sequence comes from Hymenochirus boettgeri, assembly GCA_019447015.1. Lineage (NCBI taxonomy): Eukaryota > Metazoa > Chordata > Amphibia > Anura > Pipidae > Hymenochirus > Hymenochirus boettgeri. The sequence continues at coordinate 167,177,010 of CM033469.1, forward strand.
ACGGGGATTTAACCTTTTGAGATTCTGGATGTATTCGAGATTTTTATGGTCGGTAAGGATGGTGATAGGTACAGATGTGCCTTCCAATAGATGACGCCGCTCCTCGAGGGCCAGTTTGATGGCAAGAAGTTCCCTATTTCCAATGTCATAGTTTCGCTCGTTGGGTAGAAACTTCTTAGAGAAATAAGCACAGTTTCCTTTTAGGGCCTTGTCTCTGGGAAAGGACGGCTCCAGCGCCCAAGTCCGAGGAATCAACTTCAATGTAGAAGGGGAGACTAGGATCTGGATGTAGTAGAACAGGAGCATCAGCAAAGGCCTCCTTGAGTCGTTTGAAGGCTTCGAGGGCTGCAGGGGTCCATGAATGAGGCTTACCACCTTTACTGATGAGGGCTAATATCGGAGAAATTATTGAAGAGAACCCTTGAATGAATTGTCTGTAGTAATTGGCAAACCCAATGAACCTTTGAATAGCTTTGGTTCCCATAGGAAGAGACCAATTTTGAATGGCCGAAACTTTACCAGGATCCATCTGGAACCCTTGCGCAGATACGATGTAGCCTAGGAAGGGTACTTGTGAACACTCAAACAGACACTTTTCCAGTTTCGCATATAGGCTATTCTCTCTCAGACGTAGTAACACCTGTTTAACATGGATGCGGTGTGAGGGCAGATCTTGAGAAAAGATTAAAATGTCATCGAGATATACTACTACAGAGATTCCCAACATATCCCACCTTGGCGTATACGGATCAGATTGTATGCCCCCCGAAGATCTAGTTTGGTAAATATTTTAGCCCCTTTTATCTGGTCAAACAGCTCAGGGATGAGAGGGAGAGGATACAGATTCTTTATAGTAATTTTATTTAACCCACGGTAGTCGATGCAGGGTCGTAAACCTCCGTCTTTTTTTTCAACAAAAAGTACTGGATACTGGCAAGGTAGTCACTGGAGACCGGTAAGGTAAGTAGGGGATACAGGCAAGGTAAGTACTGGATACTGGCGAGGTAAGTACTGGGTACTGGCAAGGTAAGTACTGGATACTGGCAAGGTGGTCACTGGAGACAGGCAAGGTAAGTATAGGAGCAGGAGCGGAGCAGGATCCAAGGCAGGTGAATAAGGAGCCAGGGGTAGCCAACTTCTCTATTATTAATATACTGATATACAAATTAATATAGTGATGTATTAATATACTAATGTAATGAAAGAAGATATTATGTATCAGGCTAAGCAATTAAAGCTATGTTAAGATTATCTACATTTGGGAATTACAGCTTCTAACAATTTAGGATGAAAATGCTGCAGGTGTCCTTCTAAATTTGATGCTCTTGTGGGTTCCTTTTTTTCCTTTAGAACCATCAAAGCTACTTTTTGCAGTACATTCTTTTTCACCATCATCTTCTATTATACACTGACAAATCTAGTGTTTCCCATCTCTTGATAATGTAAAATGCTCCTAAACAGCTGCAGACTTGCTCATTTTTGTTGCTTCTCTTTTTGCCATTGGAATAATAGGGTGCCACTTTCACCAGGAAATAAGTTATTATAACAACAATGAGCATGGATTTACACACTGCTCTATACAAGCAACATACATCAGCAGCACTGCACTGGGATAACTGAATCCCAGCCTTGCACTAAACATAATCTTCCTTATACACAAAAGATGCACATATCCATGAACCACACACACATTGCATGTCTCTCACCAGGGGTACTCCTACCATGAAGCAAACTGAAACATTTGCTCAGGGCACGCTCCTGCAGAGCACTTAAAAGGCAGCAGTTAAAAAAAAATCCTCCTTCCTGCAATACTGCATTTCAGCACCAGTCCTCCAATCGGTGTTTAGTCAGCCCTCCAGTCCACCGATTAGTGTTAAGTCAGCCCTCCAGTCCACCAGTCAGTGTTAGTCAGCCCACCACACCCACCTCCACAAGCCACACCTATGTTCCCTGATGAAGCCACACCCAGTTATCGTGCCACCACCTGTCTGCCAAAAGGCGGCATTTAAAAGTTGTTTCAGGTGTCAAAAACCCTAGGGACACCCTGTCTCTCACAATCTACACTATAAATAGAAACATTAAAAGGTATGTGCTAGCACCTAAAAACATTTGTATTTGGACTAATTGTCCCCCAAAGTCTTGAACTTGCGAGGTTTATACTTATCAAATCTGCTCCTAAACGTTCTTTCCAGCCCTCGTTCCCTCTGCTGCCTTTTCCCTGTCTTTCATGCCTTTTCAAAGCATGGAAGCAGCAGAAAGGGCCGGACCGGCAGCGGCATCTGTAATTGGCTGAGACAGCAATTAGTCCAAATAAAAAAGGAGGGTGGACAAACCCTTTAAAATATATATACACTGTACGCACACAGCCACACAGATACATGCACATAGGGTTGCCAGGCTTCCCTATTTGGATCTTTATGAAAGTGTCCTGAATCTTTTTTTCTAAAGTGCCCTGAGCCTGAAAAGAAAGCCACACTTCAAGCACTTGGTTTGACAGTTTCCCCCATCTCAACAAAACTTAGGGGTTCCTGGGTCTGCGCATACGCATGCTGATACGTGCGTCAAGATGGGGGAAACTACAGTAGACTTGTTATAATGTCCCTCCTTTTGTTTTTGAACTTGGTGATGCTGTTTCCCTTAAACTGCTAACCACTTGCAGTTAATACTTATGGGTTCTTTTGAAATAGTAGTAGAGACGCACTCTTACAGGTGATTATTCTTTATTGTGACTTGCTGGCGTGCACAATGTTTCGGGGGTCCTCCCCCTTCCTCAGGTGCATAAAAACAACACAAAGTGCAAAACTATATATTTTTGTCTCCTCCCCTTTCAGGGTGGAGTTTTCAACATTCTTTACAGTGATTGGTTAAAACACTCTTTCCTGTGACTCTATTAAACCATACTTTACTGTGACTAGTTTAAAACATACTATAATCCAATGTTTCACTAATATTTATCATATTTAAAATCATTTAATACACATTTTATTATAAGCCATGTGAAAAAAACCTTATTTAAAAGGACCTTCAGAAAAAAGTGCCGCGGCCTGTGTGTTTTCTCTTTCACTGTATTTTCTATAAAGTGTTTTAGTTGATGTGCTTTCTAGTGACTATTAAAGTGCTAGTGCTATAAATAGTATACAAAATGGTGTTTAAACATCGCTTGATAGATACCTCTAACTTAAATGTTACATAATTGCTTTCTTTTCTATTTATTCTTTATTAATTATTTTTATTACTATTTTTTAGCTTTTTGCTTCATGGTGTTTAAGTGGTGTATCCAATGTATTTCTCTTTGTAGAAGTTTTTAGTCATAATTTCCACCCCTTGGTGGTTTATTCACCACTTCCGGTCGAGGATCCGCAAATTTTTGAAAAAATTCGAAATTAAATCCCGAGCGACCCATTAAATGAAATGGTATTTTTGAAAATTTTCGAAAATACGCGTTCTCGTAGTTTCGAAAATTTTCAAAACTAAGAGAGAACCACGTATTTCCGAAAATATGAGTAATCCTCATAATTTCGAAAATTTTTGAAAATACGAGAAATCTGCGGATCGGAAGTTCGGAAGGCGGAAAATCCAAAAAAATCCGCCGTTCGCGAACGGGATCAATCCGCGATGGATCCGGCTTCGGATCCGCAAACCGGCCATCCCTACTTCTAACACCAGCCATCTAACTTGGGCAGTATTGTGTTGCTGTTGTTTAAAGTGTCTAGATACAGATGTTACTCTTTCATTTTTTTCTAAGTTGCATTTAGTTATATCTTGTTTATGCTCTCCTATACGGGTTCTGATCTGTCTTTTTGTTTTCCCTACATGTGCTAGTCCACACGGATATTTAAGCATATATATCACACCCGTAGTTTAATCTGTGTACCCTGGGAAGAATAAGCCACACTTTCTCCTCTTATAATTGGTAATTGGTACATACTTTGCAATTTAAACATGGAAAGGTGCCCTTTTTCTTTGTGTTTCTTTGGCTTTGTTTTGTATTTTCACTCTTAAAGTCCGAATGGACTAACTGGCTTTCTAAATTGGCACTGTTTTTATAAGCAAATATAGGTTGTTGTTTAAAGCGAACTCCAACCTTCTCATCATTGCTAAATATTTTCCAATACTTTTTTACAATCTTCTTGATTTTTTGAGATTGTGTATTGCATGTTGACACAAATGGTATTCGATTCTCATTTGTATGTATTGTCTTTTTATTGAGCAATGTAATCCTGGGGGTCTCCAAAGCTTTTTTTTTTGCTTCACTGACTACTTCTCTATGGTAACCTCTTATATTTTTGTGACATTTCCTCTATTCTTTCTTTACAGATTGCATCATTTGACACATTTCTTCTCACTCTGAGGAACTGTCCTAGAGGTATACCTTTTACTGTACTTTTGGGATGGAAACTTGATGCCAAGTGAAAAGGCCGATATAAACAAGGCGCATCAGTTTATAAATAGAAGCGAGCGGTAACTGATGCGCAAAGTGTGAAAGGTCAATGAGGCGTTAACTTTCCGCGGCTGGTTTTTGCCACTTTATAAATCGCGTTAATGCCGATTTTGCCGAAAACGGTGGGAAAACCGGCCGTGAAAAAAACCTATACTCTAAATACTTAAAACATACATTGTGCTTTACAGTTTTTTTGTTGTGCTTTTATTGTTTAAATTTTAGGAGTTTTATTTTGTAATTGTGTTTGTGTAGTTGTGTGTGTTTGTGCCAGACAGACAAAAAGTGTGTAGTTAGTGTAGCCTCAGACCCAGGTGCATTTCATACAAAAAACGATAGTTGGTATTTGATTTGATCACATGACCCTAAAACCCCGGAATGTTCACGTTAAAAGACTGGACCTAGTATAGTCAATAGGAAATAATGTCTCGATATTCGTCTTTAATGCAATAGTGCTTCTATAGATTCCTTTAATAGAAGAAAGCACACTTCTCCTGTGGGAGGAGATACAGTCCAAAAAAAGCAGTAGAAGATAAGAGAAGAAGATCTAGGGGCATATTTATAAAGGTTCGTTAACTTTTCGCGGTCCTTTTTCCGCTGACTTACGCATAAATCGCGTTTAACGCGATTTATAAAAGTCCGAAAACGGCCGCGAAATTACGAAGCTTAAACCCTCTCGCGGCGATACTTACCTGTTACCGCCGCTTCTATTTATAAAGCGGCGGTACTGGTTTCGCTCGGCTAGTATCGGCTGTTTTACTTCGCCACCTTAAAGGTGGCGAAGTCAGCCGATACTAGCCTCCCGCGCGGGGATGGCAGGCAACCCGCGGAGCTGGTGTCGCCGGGACTGGAAGAAAGAAGACGCCGCCCAAGGGCTTTTTAAGAGCCGCACTGTGGGTCCCAGTTCGAGCTGCGGGACCCCCGCCAAAGGCACTTGTCAGTGCCGCAAGGGCCCTTATAAGGGCCGGGGAGGGGGTCCCGTTCGAGCTGCGGGACCCCCTAAGCCCCAAAAGGCCCTTCTCAGGGCCCCGCTGGAGGGAGCCCCACCCCTCCCAGCGGCTCCCTCCCTTCCCCTCCCGGGAGCGGCCGGGCAGGGGGCTTGGAGGGTTGCCGGGAGGGGGTGCGCGGCGGGTGGTCGCGACCACCTGCTGCGGCCCCTTCCCGCAGCCCCTCCTAGCCTCCCGTTCCGAGATTGCCGCGAGCGGGGAACGGGTTGGGAGGGGCTGCGGGGAAGCGGCGGCGGGTGGTCTCCGCCTCCGCGGGGGTGTGGGCGGGGTAGGCGTATGCCCCGCCCCCTTAGGAAGGGGTCAGGAAGGGATTTTAAGTCCCTTCATGGCGATACTATACATATCGCCCGAAGGGGCTTAAATTACCGCAGCACATCGCGCCGCGGAATGGCGCTCGCCGTTATAAATACGGTGATAGCGCTATTTTCGCGGCCGCGATGTGTGGCGGTAATTTTTTCACGTTATTTTCGTTCCTTTATAAATATGCCCCCTAGAAAGAACAGGCTCTTCAAGTTAAATTAATAAACATATTGCTGGATCCTCCTATAGTCATTGACTCTGATGTTGTTCTAATCATTGACATTGGAGAACATATGTTAATGAATGAGAGGGTGGAGTCTGTAAGCAGTCAGTTACTGCACAAGTACAATTCTACTTTAAAATTTGACTCAATGGCACTGATCTAATTAAATCTATATTGAGATAGAACCCATAGCAATAATTGAATGCATATCTATTAAATGAATTGATGATGAAATGTAATTTCTTGAGTTATAAAACTTGCAATATTCATTATTGCATAATTTAAAGTAATAAAAATGGCCCAATTCATATTTAGCTAAGTTGTATACATCTGATATTTTCAAAATACCAGTTACGTAATAAATTCCTGTAAATGTAGGTGTATTCCACAATTCAAATCTGTCATTGCAGTTATGTGTGTGTTTACCTTTAAATGAAATATGCTTTTTAATTTTATTTGTTATGTTTTGGGGTATCAAGGACCTCAAAGGTAATAGATTTCTGCCTGTGAGCAAAAAGCCATTACAGCTTGTACCAGAAGATTTAATAGTGTCATAATTTATCATGTATGCCGAAAAAGTGCTTCTTAATTAAGTGTGTGTGTTAATGAATTTTTTAATTTGATCCCTGTAAGTACCTTGCTATACTAATTGCAATATTCTACACATTAGTCATCCGCTGTTGCCCTTGGCTGTTTCCTATCCTAAAAGAGGAAGACCACACTTTTCAGTTAAACTCTTTTTAACTCATTGTAAGTTATATATTTTTATATGCACTCATCAGTACTAAGAGTGGAGAAAACCCTTTTTTTCTTTAGAAATGAATCGTACATTTAAATCTAGTATGATGTAAAAACCTTTGTCAAAACTTTTTTCTAAAACCTGTTTGATTAATAAATAAATACCCCCATAGTTTCTAACAATATTTCAAGTCATAATAAGTGATGGCCCAGTTCGCGGATCCGAACCCGGATCCGAGGCGGATTTACCTTGTTCGCGAACAGCGGATATCACAGATTTTCCAGTTTTCCGCCTTCCGAACTTTTCCGAACCACGTTTTCGAAAATTTTCGAAATTACGAGGATTTCTCGTATTTTCGAAAATACAGGAAAATACGAGAAATCCTCATAAATTTTAAATTTTGTGGATTTTCACATTTTTGGATGGAGCAACCCACATTTTCGGTCCGTATTTTCGAAGAATCCTCGTATTTTCGAAGAATCCCCGTATTTTCGAAGAATCCTCGTATTTTCGAAGAATGGATTTTGCCGAACTTTCATTTTAATAGGTTTTAATGGGTCCGCTCGCGGATTTTCGAATTTTCAAATTTTTATGAAAATTCGCAGATCCTCGAGCGGACCGGATTTTGCGAAGTTCGGACATCTCTAGTCATAATCTACTAGATGTCTCTAGCTAATCATGTTACTCATTTCTCCAGGTCATAATACATTTGTGGGATTGAGTTGGGTCAACTATACTTGAAGACTGGCTTTCTCAATTTAGAAGTCTGACTTTTTGTAACGTTGCCATAACTCAGTTGGAATAGAGTACAGGGAAGACTCACATTTAGTCGGATAGGGAATTCTGAAGCCAACGGGTTATTATTGTCAATAGCCAGAACTCGAAGGGGTTGCTGCAAGTGAAGGAGAGAAGCCCCAATTGTGCTGCATAGGTAGAATCGATGAAATTTCCAGCGGCACCAGAAGACAAGGCCTGGGAGGAAAAAGTTTTACCATTACAGGTGATAGTTTGCTGGTAGAAAGAGTTTCAGTGGTTCAAATTTGGCAGGAGACTTAACGTTACCTAGAAGGAGCCCTCCTTAACTTCTAGGTCCTGGAGTTTCCCGACTTCTGGGGACAATTTCTTACAAAGTGCCCTTGCCCCGCACAATAGAGACAAAGTCCATTGGTACGTCGGTGTGATTTTTCTCAGGGGAAGATGAGTGCCGCCAATTTGCATCGGCTCTTCTCACCCGAAGATATGGGTTGCGGAAAGGGCTGAGCAGGCCTAGGAAAGGTCTTAGGGAGTTGGAACGAGCTGCAGACCTTCTGCCTGCCGTTCACGGAAGCGGGTATCACTTGGTATGCATAGTGTAATCAAGTCTTCCAATGGGACAGGTATCCCTAGAACTAATTCGTCCTTGAGGGCGATCAAGAGTCCCTGCCAAAAGGCTGCAGTAAGTGCCTCATTGTTCCAAGAAGTCTCCACAGCAAGGGTACGAAATTCGATAGCATATTGACCCACGGAACGGACTCTTGGCGGACTGCATCAAACGGGAGGAGGCAGCAGAGGTTCTTCCTGGAGCATCGAAGACCTTGCAAACTACTCAGGAAGTCAGTAACATTATAGACTAGAGGATTGTCTCTTTCCCATAAAGGAGAAGCCCAGGCCAGCGAATTGCCCTCCAAGAAAGCGATGATGTAAAATGAGATGGTTGAAGTTCAAATTGGATTCTGCACTGATTAATGAACCCATGGCAGGCTTGGGCATCACCATCAAACCGCGAGGGTGGAGGTATGCGGGGCTCTCTCCGAAAAGAAGGATCACCGATCGGCCGTCGAAGGAGGTGGCGTAGAACCCGGAGCAGAGGCAAGCACTGGGGTTAGCCGGACAGCAAGGGAATCCATGAATGAGCCAACTGGCCCTGATGATGTTCGAACAGGTCCATGCGTTTGGACAAAGCTTGGAGAGTTTTATTCAACTCGGCCATAGCCCCCTCGGGCGTTTCCATGGCCTGATAGTACTGTAACAAATGGCCGGATGGCCGGACTTACAGTACGCTTTAGGAGGAGGCTATAGTCCAGAATGTGCAGGACACAGAGGCTGCTGGGAACTGTAGCTGGAACCAGGAACAAGGTGCTGCTGTGAACTGTAGGCTGGAAACAGGAGCAAGTGGCTGCGGGAACTGAAGGCTGGATACTGGATACGTAAGGTAGGTAACTGCATCAGATGAGGTGAGTAGACGGAAACTGGAGACCGGCAGGTAAGTACTGGATACAGGCAAGGTGTCACTGAGACAGGCAAGGTAAGTACTGGATACTGGCAAGTAGTCACTGAGACCGGTAAGGTAAGTAGGGGATACAGGCAAGGTAAGTACTGGATACTGGCGAGGTAAGTACTGGGTACTGGCAAGTAAGTACTGGATACTGGCAAGGTGTCACTGGAGACAGCAAGGTAAGTATAGGAGCAGGAGCGGAGCAGGATCCAAGGCAGGTGAATAGAGCCGGGGTAGCAAACTTCTCTATTATTATATACTGATATACAAATTAATATAGTGATGTATTAATATACTATGTAATGAAGAAATATTATTATCAGGCTAAGCAATTAAGCTATGTTAGATATCTACATTTGGAATTACAGCTTCTAACAATTTAGGATGAAAATGCTGCAGGTGTCCTTCTAAATTTGATGCTCTTTGGGGTTCCTTTTTTTCCTTTAGAACCATCAAAGCTACTTTTTGCAGTACATTTTTTCACCATCATCTTCTATTATACACTGACAAATCTAGTGTTTCCCATCTCTTATAATGTAAAATGCTCTAAACCAGCCAGACTTGCTCATTTTTGTTGCTTCTCTTTTTGCCATTGGAATAATAGGGTGCCACTTTCACCAGAATAAGTTTTATAACAGCAATGACATGGATTATCACACTGCTCTATACAAGCAACATACATCAGCAGCACTGCACTGGGATAACTGAACCCCAGCCTTGCACTAAACATAATCTTCCTTATACCACAAAGATGCACATATCCATGAACCCACACACACATTGCATGTCTCTCACCAGGGGTGCTCCTACCATGAAGCAAACTGAAACATTTGCTCAGGGCGCGCTCCTGCAGACACTTAAAAGCCAGCAGTTAAAAAAATCCTCCTTCCTGCAATACTGCATTTCAGCACCAGTCCTCCAATCGGTGTTAGTCAGCCTCCAGTCCACCCGATTAGTGTTAAGTCAGCCCTCCAGTCCACCAGTCATGTTAGTCAGCCCACCACCCACCTCCACAAGCCACACCTATGTTCCCTGATGAAGCCACACCAGTTATCGTGCCACCACCTGTCTGCCAAAAGGCGGCATTTAAAAGTTGTTTCAGGTGTCAAAAACCCTAGGGACACCTGTCTCTCACAATCTACACTATAATAGAAACATTAAAAGGTATGTGCTAGACACCTAAAACATTTGTATTGGACTAATTGTCCCCCAAAGTCTTGAACTTGCGAGGTTTATACTTATCAAATCTGCTCCTAAACGTTCTTTCCAGCCCTCGTTCCCTCTGCTGCCTTTTCCCTGTCTTTCATGCTTTTCAAACATGGAAGCAGCAGAAAGGGCCGACCGGCAGCGGCATCTGTAATTGGCTGAGACAGCAATTAGTCCAAATAAAAAAGGAGGGTGGACAAACCCTTTAAAATATATATACACTGCGCCACACGCCACACAGATACATGCACTAGGGTTGCCAGGCTTCCCTATTTGGATCTTTATGAAAGTGTCCTGAATCTTTTTTTCTAAAGTGCCCTGAGCCTGAAAAGAACCACACTTCAAGCACTTGGTTTGACAGTTTCCCCATCTCAACAAAACTTAGGGGTTCCTGGGTCTGCGCATACGCATGCTGATACTTGCGTCAAGATGGGGGAAACTACAGTAGACTTGTTATAATGTCCCTCCTTTTGTTTTTGAACTTGGTGATGCTGTTTCCCTTAACTGCTACCCACTTGCAGTTAATCTTATGGGTTCTTTTGAAATAGTAGTAGAGACGCACTCTTACAGGTGATTTCTTTATTGTGACTTGCTGGCGTGCACATGTTTCGGGGGTCCTCCCCTTCCTCAGGTGCATAAAACAACACAAAGTGCAAAAACTATATATTTTTGTCTCCTCCCCTTTCAGGGTGGAGTTTTCAACATTCTTTACAGTGATTGGTTAAAACACTCTTTCCTGTGACTCTATTAAACCATACTTTACTGTGACTAGTTTAAAACAACTATAATCAATGTTTCACTAATATTACATATTTAAAATCATTTAATACACATTTTATTATAAGCCATGTGAAAAAACCTTATTTAAAAGGACCTTCAGAAAAAAGTGCCGCGGCCTGTGTGTTTTCTCTTTCACTGTATTTTCTATAAAGTGTTTTAGTTGATGTGCTTTCTAGTGACTATTAAAGTGCTAGTGCTATAAATAGTATACAAAATGGTGTTTAAACTCGCTTGATAGATACCTCTACTTAAATGTTACATATGCTTTTTTCTATTTATTCTTTATTAATTATTTTTATTACTATTTTTTAGCTTTTGCTTCATGGTGTTTAGTGGTGTAACCAATGTATTTCTCTTTGTGAAGTTTTAGTCATAATTTCCACCCTTGGTGTTTATTCACCACTTCGTTCGAGGATCCGCGAATTTTTGAAAATTCGAAAAATTCGAAAATCCGCGAGCGACCCATTAAAATGAAATGGTATTTTTGAAAATTTTCGAAAATACGCGTTCTCGTAGTTTCGAAAATTTTCAAAACTAAGAAGAACCACGTATTTCCGAAAATATGAGTATCCTCATAATTTCGAAAATTTTTGAAAATACGAGAAATCTGCGGATCGGAAGTTCGAAGGCGGAATCCAAAAAATCCGCCGTTCGCGAACGGATCAACCCGGTGGATCCGGCTTCGGATCCGCGAACCGGCCATCCCTACTTCTAACACCAGCCATCTAACTTGGGCAGTATTGGTTGCTGTTGTTTAAAGTTCTAGATACAGATGTTACTCTTTCATTTTTTTCTAAGTTGCATTTAGTTATATCTTGTTTATGCTCTCCTATACGGTTCTGATCTGTCTTTTTTGTTTTCCCTACATGGTGCTAGTCCACACGGATATTTAAGCATATATATCACACCCGTAGTTTAACTGTGTACCCTGGGAAGAATAAGCCACACTTTCTCCTCTTATAATTGGTAATTGGTACATACTTTGCAATTAACATGGAAGGTGCCCTTTTTCTTTGTTTTCTTTGGCTTTGTTTTGTATTTTCACTCTTAAAGTCCGAATGGACTAATGTGCTTTCTAAATTGGCACTGTTTTATAAGCAATATAGTGTGTTGTTTAAAGCGAACTCCAACCTTCTCATCATTGCTAAATATTTTCCAATACTTTTTTACAATCTTCTTGATTTTTTGAGATTGTGTATTGCATGTTGACACAAATGGTATTCGATTCTCATTTGTTTGTATTGTCTTTTTATTGAGCAATGTGATCCTGGGGTCTCCAAAGCTTTTTTTTTCTGCTTCACTGACTACTTCTCTAGGTAACCTCTTATATTTTTGTGACATTTCCTCTATTTCTTCTTTACAGATTGCATCATTTGACACATTTCTTCTCACTCTGAGGAACTGTCCTAGAGGTATACCTTTTACTGTACTTTTGGGATGGAAACTTGATGCCAAGTGAAAAGGCCGATATAACAAGGCGCATCAGTTTATAAATAGAAGCAGCGGTAACTGATGCGCAAAGTGTGAAAGGTTAATGAGGCGTTAACTTTCCGCGGCTGGTTTTGCCACTTTATAAATCGCGTTAATGCCGATTTTGCCGAAAACGGTGGGAAAACCGGCCGTGAAAAAAACCTATACTCTCAAATACTTAAACATACATTGTGCTTTACAGTTTTTTTGTTGTGCTTTTATTGTTTAAATTTTAGGAGTTTTATTTTGTAATTTTGTTTGTGTAGTTGTGTGTGTTTGTGCCAGACAGACAAAAAGTGTTTAGTTAGTGTAGCCTCAGACCCAGGTGCATTTCATACAAAAAAACGATAGTTGGTATTTGATTTGATCACATGACCCTAAAACCCCGGAATGTTCACGTTAAAAGAAGCTGGACCTAGTATAGTCAATAGGAAATAATGTCTCGATATTCGTCTTTAATGCATTAACGCTTCTATAGATTCCTTTAATAGAAGAAAGCACACTTCTCCTGTGGGAGGATACAGTCCAAAAAACATATAGAAGATAAGAAAGAAGATCTAGGGGCATATTTATAAAGTTCGTTAACTTTTCGCGGCCGTTTTCGCGGACATTAACGACATAAATCGCGTTTAACGCGATTTATAAAAGTCCGAAAACGGCCGCGAAAAGTTAACGAAGCGTTAACCCTTCGCGGCGATACTTACCTTTTACCGCCGCTTCTATTTATAAAGCGGCGGTACGGTTTCGCTCGCTAGTATCGGCTGTTTTACTTCGCCACCTTAAAGGTGGCGAATTCAGCCGATACTAGCCTCCCGCGGCGGGGATGGGCGGGCAACCCGCGGAGCTGGTGTCGCCGGGACTGGAAAAGAAGACGCCGCCCAGGGCTCTTTTAAGAGCCGCACTGTGGGTCCCAGTTCGAGCTGCGGGACCCCCGCCAAAGGCACTTGTCAGTGCCGCAAGGGCCCTTATAAGGCCGGGAGGGGGGTCCGGTTCGAGCTGCGGGACCCCCTAAGCCCCAAAAGGCCCTTCTCAGGGCCCCGCTGGAGGGAGCCTCCACCCCTCCGCGGCTCCCTCCCTTCCCCTCCCGGAGCGGCCGGGGCAGGGGGCTTGGAGGGTTGCCGGGGAGGGGTCGCGGCGGGTGGTCGCGACCACCTGCTGCGGCCCCTTCCCGCAGCCCTCCTAGCCTCCCGTTCCGAGATTGCCGCGAGGCGGGAACGGGTTGGGAGGGGCTGCTGGAAGCGGCGGCGGTGGTCTCCGCCTCCGCGGGGGTGTGGGCGGGGTAGGCGTATGCCCGCCCCCTTAGGAGAGGGGTCAGAAGGGATTTTAAGTCCCTTCATGGCGATACTATACAGTATCGCCGCGAAGGGGCTTAAAATTACCGCAGCACATCGCGGCCGCGGGAATGGCGCTCGCCGTTATAAATACGTGATACGCTTTTTCGCGGCCGCGTTGTGTGGCGGTAATTTTTTCACGTTATTTTCGTTCCTTTATAAATAGCCCCCTAGAAAGAACAGGCTCTTCAAGTTAAATTAATACATATTGCTGGATCCTCCTATAGTCATTGACTCTGATGTTGTTCTAATAATTGACATTGGAGAACATATGTTAATGAATGAGGGGTGGAGTCTGTAAGCAGTCAGTTACTGCACAAGTCAATTCTACTTAAAATTTGACTCAATGGCACTATCTAATTAAATCTATATTGAGATGAACCCATGCAATAATTGAATGCATATCTATTAATGAATTGATGATGAAATGTAATTCTTGAGTTATAAAACTGCAATATTCATTATTGCAATATTTAAAGTAATAAAATGGCCCAATTCATATTTAGCAAGTTGTATCATCTATATTTTCAAAATACCAGTTACGTTAATAATTCCTGTAAATGTAGGTGTATTCCACAATTCAAATCTGTCATTGCAGTTATGTGTGTGTTTACCTTTAAATGAAATATGCTTTTAATTTTATTTGTTATGTTTTGGGTATCAAGGACCTCAAAGGTAATAGATTTCTGCCTGTGAGCAAAAAGCCTTACAGCTGTTACCAGAAGATTTAATAGTGCTAATTTATCATGTATGCCGAAAAAGTGCTTCTTAATTAAGTGTGTGTGTTAATGAATTTTTTAATTTGATCCCTGTAAGTACCTTGCTATACTAATTGCAATATTCTACACATTAGTCATCCCTGTTGCCCTTGGCTGTTTCCTATCCTAGAAGAGGAAGACCACACTTTTCAGTTAAACTCTTTTAACTCATTGTAAGTTATTATTTTTATATGCACTCATCAGTACAGAGTGGAGAAAACCCTTTTTTTCTTTAGAAATGAATCGTACATTTAATATCAGTATGATGTAAAAACCTTTGTCAAAACTTTTTTCTAAAACCTGTTTGATTAAAATAAATACCCCCATAGTTTCTAACAATATTTCAGTCATAATTAGTGATGGCCCAGTTCGCGGATCCGAACCCGGATCCGAGGCGGTTTACCTTGTTCGCGAACAGCGGATATCACGATTTTCCAGTTTTCCGCCTCCCGAACTTTCCGAACCACGTTTTCGAAAATTTTCGAAATTACGAGGATTTCTCGTATTTTCGAAAATATAGGAAAATACGAGAAATCCTCATAAATTTTAAATTTTGTGGATTTTCACATTTTTGGAGGGAGCAACCCACATTTTCGGGTCCTGTATTTCGAAGAATCCTCGTATTTTCGAAGAATCCCCGTATTTTCGAAGAATCCTCGTATTTTCGAAGAATGGATTTTGCCGAACTTTCATTTTAATAGGTTTTAATGGGTCCGCTCGCGGATTTTCGAATTTTCAAATTTTTATGAAAATTCGCAGTCCTCGAGCGGACCGGATTTTGCAAGTTCGACACCTAGTCATATCTTTTATCTTGTCCCGTTCAGTTCCCTATACATATACTTATGGTCCACATATATTTTCACTATATATAATAAAGTTAAAATAAATAATTAAGATGTACAATTACAAATCAAACGATTTAACAGCATACAATGTAAATATACTACAGGCCTCAGGCCTCATTACCCCGGAACTGCAATAGCTCTGGGGAAATGTCCCTATGCAAATTTGATATTGTGTAAATCTTGGATTAACTCACAGAATTTTTTTTAATGCCAGGTATTATTTGCTGGTATTAAAATTATGCACTAAATGTAGCACAAACACGATATTAAATCACAAGTGCTGGCTGCACCACTTAGCTACCACTAAGATGGAGTTAAAGTCGTGCTAACCAATATTAAATCAGTTAGCACGACTTTAACTCAGGAAAAGTGCCCAGCATGCATCCGTAAATAAGGCCCTGTATGCTTAATATGTACATTTATTGGATTGAAATGTCTAAATAAAAAAAAATAGAGAATAAATAATTGTTTATATATTTATACTTAGGCTGTGTACACACCAGGAAATTTTTCGTCCTGACAGTCCTGCAGTTTTCGCCACAACCGATCGTTCAGTCCATCGTGAACTGCACGATCATCTGTGATTTTCCGACATACGTGGTAATGGTAATGGATGGTTTACCTAGCCTTACATTTTTTTTCATTCAAAGTACTGGAATTAGCGTCTGTATTACTTGTCTATAGAGCTTTCAGTTTATCGCTTACTTTAAGATACCATCTAGTTGGTACTAAACAATATCTCTTTACTTTTGGAGAAAGCGACAGAAGGGAATTAAAGAGTTAAGTATCTTCAGGTTTCTGCTTCTTAAAATGTGTAGCAGGTGTTTTAAACAGGCTATTTATTTTCATAACTCTTTCCTAAGGCCTGTTACAGTACATTTGATCTCCGTGTTGGAATACCATATCATAGTATGTACAACAATATACAAACAAATTAACATACATTTGCCGTTAATTTCCTTTATATGTATATATTTATGCATGGTAAAATATGTCATTTATCCACATTAAAGCAGCCTATTCCCCTTTGTTCACAACATATGCCAATGCATCCTTTAGCTTTTAAAATCCAATTCTCTTTTGTTGATTTGGGAGCCACTGGTCTCTGAGCAGCCATTAGCAGAATTCGTGCGTCATAGTGACTGACTCCAATCATTTCCATCCAGTAAATTACTGAGTTTCTATGCAACATCACAAAGTGGCCTATGTGATCCTAGCCCTGTCTATATGATTAAGTCCCTGAGAACTGAAACATTGTTTAGATTGCAACTGCAACAACTTCATTGAAGACTAATCATTGTTTCTCTCAGGTTTCTGCATTAAGAATGCTTAAAGGTAATCACTGCTAACTGAAAAGGGAGTGTTTTGAAGCATTCTACAGAGTCAACTGACAACAGCTTGAAGTAATATTAGTCCTATTACACAAGACAAGAGCTCTTCATGTGGCGAATCTGGCACCACTCTATAAATCTCTGCAATATTCTCAAAATCTATCAGTTCTGAGTCATTAATTTTTGCAATGTGTTTGATAGCCTTTATAAAATGCTACTTGAAGTTAAACTGCAAAAGACAATGCTACTCAAAGAAATTAAGCAGAAAAATACTTAAGCCGGTATTGCTGTTGATCCCTTTATTGGTTTTACCATGGGAACATAACAAAGTAATTTCAGATCTCAGCTCAGTGAAAAATTTAATCTGATCAAACAAATTAGTTTAACACATAATTTTAGCAGCACACATATGATACAGATGATACATTAAACTATATTTTCCTTCTAAACTTTTTTTTATTTACAGTAATGACTTTACTTTACTGTATTTTTCCGTCAATTTCAACTAAAATACACAGCCATTATTTGTGTTTTTAGATACATATTTATTTGCATGTTTATATTTAATGACATGTATGCTTCTTCTGCTAAAAAAAGTATTTATCAAACGTAAGTGAACTTCATGTACTGCAATAAAAAAAAATCAAAATTTATACTTAATTTTTAAACAATAACTTGGCAACGCCAACAAATTTGGCTAATACCACCAAAGAAAAGACACGTTCAGTGTTGATAAATGTAAGCTGATGCATTTGGGGTTTAACATTTTTTGTGCCACCTACACCATTAATAACTCTGTGTTAAGTAAATCTCCAATGGAAAAAGATTTGGGGGTTTTAGTCGATACAGTAACAGGCTTTGTAGCAAACAATGTCAGACAGCCATGGCTAGAGCTAGCAAGAAATTGTCTTGTATAAAGAGGGGAATAGATTCAAGGGAGAAAAATATTATTCTTCCTCTTTACAAGGTAATGGTAATGCCTCGTTTGGAATATGCGGTGCAGTTTTGGAATGCCATAAAGGACACCTTGGAAATGGAAAGAGTGAGGGACTTAGCTAGAAATCACTGGCCCCATAGAACATTTTGGATAGGGCCCTTTTCCTAACCCACCAGAATGGAAAAAAACTTAACTACACCCGCTCATGTTTCCTGGACCTCCGACTTGCATAAGGAGTCTTTTCTAGGTAACCTCATAATAAGTGTCCACTAAGAAACTAATGCCAAAGCTACCTTTCTAACAAATGAAATGAGTATGTACTGACAGACACCAATAGATACATATGCATACACAAACACACATGGATTTATTTATTTTTAAATTACACATAAACATGACTTGTCTTCTGTCATCATTATTAGTGTTTCTTAATTCTAATCATTCAATGAAATAGGGTCTTGCAAAGTAAAGGTTGAGAAGGAAAGAAAAAAGTGATCTTAAAAAAAGATCCCTGACCCCTGATTTTTTTCTTATCTGTAACTGCCTTGGAGTAGTTGAAAGATAAAAAACATTGTCTGGGTTCAAGAGACGATATACCACATTGCAAGCCTATTGAAAGACATGTTTGTGAAGGTTCTCATTCATCCAGGCCATAGTATATTTCTTTTATTCAGTTAGATAAACTAGACTTAAAGGGACACTATACTGAAAAAAAATGACTTTGCCTTATCTTAATCTATAATTGAATACATGTAAGTAGCACTTACTCTGATTTGCGTGTGTTGCTGCATGCCTTCAATCAGGCACACATTTTGTTTAGGAGCAGTATCCCCCCTCCCTCTTTTAACCACTCCCACTTCCACCTGACCTGACTTTTTTCCCCACCAATCAACTGTCAAGCCTGCACACAGCATACAGCATTCCAATGTTCAAAACTCTGTCACCATTCCAGCTACAGTAAAACTACTCACAGAAGAATAGTTTTTGAGACCAAGGAACTTGATTGACAGCTGAAATATAAGAAGTTTTAGATTGGATATCTAAAGAAATAGGGGGCAGATCAACCAAAAAAACAATACAGTGATGGTTGGGAAGAATTATAGGGGGCGATGCAACATTTTTTTCCGACGCAGCTTACCTGCCCGAGTTCCCGCGATGCAAAAATCCCTGTGCGAGATTTTGTACATCGTGGGATCTCTGCCAGGTAAGTGCGCCGGCTAACGCCTCCTATTCAGTGGCGTAAAGTTTCGCGCTACATGGTAGCGCAAAACTTTACTAAGGGCGGTTTTGCATCGCCTGCGCCACGCTATTTCCGAGCATTCTCGGAAATGGCGCAGGCAATGCAAACTCAGTGTAAAACCCACGGTAACCTGATGATACATCGGATTGCGTGGGTTTTACACTGACTTGGGCATTTTGCGCCCAATATTGCATCGCCCCCATAGTTTCCAGTTATGGTCAATTTAACATAACCTATTTTTCGGTAAAGATGCCCTTTAAAGTTTAGATCTTGAAGACATCATCCGACTGGCTTTTCAATTCAGAATGACTTGTACAAGAATCTGTTGGCAATATACTTACCCTTGAAAGTCCCAATTAGCATGTGACAGCCAGGTGTTAGGGACCTTCTGAATGCAAGGTGTGGATGCATTGAGGCTAAGGGGTGTTATCGAAATTGCCTAGGGTAAAACATTTTTGAAAGACATTTTTATTGTGGGAGAAGGTCAAAGGGCCCCCCCTTGGTTGCAGGCCCCATATGCCACTGGAAAGAGTCCAGAGTAAGGCAACTAAAATAATAAAGGGAATGGAGGAGCTTTACAATGCAGGCATATTAGACAAGATAGGGCTGTTTTCATTGGAGAAGCAGTATTTGCACGGGGATATGATCCCTTTATACAAATATATAAATGGGCCATAAAAGAAACTATGTGGTGCATTGTTCACTAATAGGTCATATGAGAGGACTTGGGGACATACTCATCTATAGGTTAGGAAAGGTTTCTTTACAGTGAGAACGCAGAAACTGTGGAACTACCTTCCAGCAGATGTGGTAATGGCAAGTTCATTGAATAGCTTCGAAAGTGGGATGGATATGTTGTTAGTACTAAAAAATATTGAGAATTATTGGTATTAATACATATTCTGTATTTCTGGGTGATCCAGGGATACTTTCGGATTGCCATTTGGAGTCAAGAAGGAATCCCCCCTCAATTTTACGCTGATTTTTCTTTTATTTTTTTGCCTTCCACTGGATGAAATGTTAGGTAGGGTTTAAGAGGGTTAGCTAGGAGGGTATAAAGGTTGGATTAGATGGATGGGTGTCTTTATTCAACCTTAATTACTATTTTACTGTGTTTCAAGGAAGGAACAAACTAGACCCTGCGAGTGCAACCCAGGGGTAAGGATTTAGCAGTTTAGTTGTCTTTAACCTGGTTACTTTAATGGGGAAGGAAGGAGGGGTGGGTTTAAATAAGTGGAGTTGTCCTTTAATAAGGGATAAGAGGGAGCTTATTAGTCTATGAAGACCAAATAGATATTTGGGGGTTGAGGCTTGATACGGTTTTTGTTCGTTTCAGGATTTCAATCCACCACCAATGGAGTATTCCACCAGTCTCCAACAAACTTGTAAGTCCAATATTTAGATGGGAAGAAACAAATTCATATACAGACTTAGCTGTGAAAACATGTGTCTTATTTACTCACACATTTGTTCTCACAGCTAAATCTGTATATAAATTGATTTCTCCCCATCAAAATATTGGACAAACTAGATATGTTAGGGTTATTCACATTGAAGAAAAGGGACTTGATGAAAGATATGATCAGTTGAAAAAAAAAAAAAACATGTGTTATTGGGCCTACTGGTGCAAATTGTATATGCCCTCAGGTTTTTTTTTTTTTTTTGCATTCCAATTCAACTAGATAAAGATAGGTATTTTATCAACCTTGACTGCTGTAATACTAAGCTAACTTAGGCCTAGGCTCAACTACTGCGATTTGCGATGAGCATGCCAATGGAAGGTCCCACTGCCTGTGTCGTGCTCCTGTCTGAAAATGCATTGCATTAAATCTCCATTTCTGGTGCAGATCATATACACTTTCAGAGGAATTAATATTTAGGCATAAAGAATGAAAGGAAACATTTCATAGGATTTTCTTTTGCAGTAGATGATCCTGCTTCTGAGCATTTCATTCTAGGCAGTGATTTTCCTTGCTTTTTTTACTTTCTTTTGCAATTTTGGTGAATATTTTTGGCAAGAGCACCTCAGCAGGGCCGCCACGGGTGGGGAAAAGGGGTACTCATGTATGGGGCCTGAACTTGCCACACAACACAGGAGCTTGGTTCCTAGAAGGAGATCTGGAGAAGAGAAGGGGGGGTGCTTTTTGGATTTCCTTGTGTATGCAGCACGGGCTGACTCAGTCAGTAGTGGCTTTACTGTCTATGTGGGAAATTTATATACACAGATCAGGGTGTGCTGGAAGTGGCATTTATTTAACATTTATTGTTATTTAGCATTTTATTTCGGCATTTTATTTAGCATTTTATTTAACATTTCAGAGGAATTAATATTTAGGCATAAAGAATGAAAGGAAACATTTCATAGGATTTTCTTTTGCAGTAGATGATCCTGCTTCTGAGCATTTCATTCTAGGCAGTGATTTTTCCTTGCTTTTTGTCACTTCTTTTGCAATTGGTGATACATTTTGGCAAGAGCACCTCAGGGCCGCCACGGTGGGGGAAAAGGGGTACTCATGTATGGGGCCTGAACTTGCCACACAACACAGGAGCTTGGTTCCTAGAAGGAGATCGGAGAAGAGAAAGGGGGGGGTGCTTTTTGGATTTCCTTGTGTATGCAGCACGGCTGCCTGACTCAGTCAGTAAGTGGCTTTACTGTCTATGTGGGAAATTTATATACACAGATCAGGGTGTGCTGGAAGTGGCATTTTATTTTTACATTTATTGTTATTTAGCATTTATTTAGCATTTTATTAGCATTTGATTTTTAACATTCAGAGGAATTAATATTAGGCATTAAGAATGGAAGGAAACATTATAGGATTTCTTTTGCAGTAGATGATCTGCTTCTGAGCATTTCATTTAGGCATGATTTTTCCTTGCTTTTTTTTTCCTTGTGTATGCAGCACGGCTGCCTGACTCAGTCAGTAAGTGGCTTTACTGTCTATGTGGGAAATTTATATACACAGATCAGGGTGTGCTGGAAGTGGCATTTTATTTAACATTTCAGAGGAATTAATATTTTAGGCTAAAGAATGAAAGGAAAACTTCAAGGATTTTCTTTTGCAGTAGATGATCCTGCTTCTGAGCATTTCATTCTAGGCAGTGATTTTTCCTTGCTTTTTTTTCACTTTCTTTTGCAATTTTGGTGATACTATTTTTGGCAAGAGCACCTCAGCAGGGCCGCCACGGGTGGGGGAAAAGGGGTACTCATGTATGGGGCCTGAACTTGCCACACAACACAGGAGCTTGGTTCCTAGAAGGAGATCTGGAGAAGAGAAAGGGGGGGGTGCTTTTTGGATTTCCTTGTGTATGCAGCACGGCTGCCTGACTCAGTCAGTAAGTGGCTTTACTGTCTATGTGGGAAATTTATATACACAGATCAGGGTGTGCTGGAAGTGGCATTTTATTTAACATTTTATATATACAGGTCAGTGTGTGCTGGATATGGCATCTTATATATATACAGGTCAGTGTGTGCTGGACATGGCATTTTATATTTATAGGTCAGTGTGTGCTGGACATTGCATTTTATATATACAGGTCAGTGTGTGCTGCAGGTCATTGCATATTTTATATACAGGTCATTGTGTGCTGCTAGACATGGGCATTTAATAATGTTTCAATAATTTTACCAGCGTCTGTGTGCCAAACATTTATCAGTCTGTGCCAATGATTTTACCAGTGTCTCAGTGCCAACCATTTTTCCCACTCCAATGATTGTATCAGTGTCTGGGTTCCAAACAAGTATCAGAGTCTGTGCCAATTTCTTTACCAGTGTTTGAATTACAACTATTTAGTGTAATATAAGTGTTATTGTATATGTGTGTGCTAAAGTGTGTCTGTTTAAAATGTGTTCAAGTCTGTGTGTAGCATGTTTGAGTTGGTACATGTTATGGGGGTCCACAAAATTTACCCAGAATGGGTCCCAGAAAAGTCTGATTGGCGGCCCTGCACATAAGAATTAGAGGAAATATGTTCAGCCACTATGGATGCTAAGATTTTAATCTAAACCTTCCTAACAGTTTTGTTAACAAAAGTTTTAAAATGTAAGGGTCATTTGGAAATGATTGTTTCAAGAAAAACTAGGGTAACAGTAATGAGATGAAATATAACACAAGTGGTTTTAAAGGTGGAATCCTTTTTTGCCAACTAAATAAAATTATAATCAAACAATACTTTAAGGACATTAAAGTTCCATTTTCAAACCAAGAATGGTATCGCATTCAAACAGGTCATTTAAATTGTGTAAAATGTGTAGCTTTAAATTACATAACACAAACCACAAATTAGTTGTCATTAACTCAGTACGATAGGAAAGTGAATGAAAAGTGATGTCTCATTACAGGGCTAATGCAATGAAAGGCACAAAAGTTTGCCAGTGCTATTAATCTGTTGCAAACAATCATATGGTACCTATCTGCAGTAACCCAGTATAACATCTGATTGGTTGCTTCATATTAATAGCAAAGGCAAACATTTGCACTTCTTATTGAATTGCCCCATAGCTACATCTTTATTTCAGTCAGATTAGGTTTCACTTCAAAATTGTTGTTATTCTAAATTTATCCCCTGGTTGAATATACACCATTCTCCATATTTTTAAATCTAAATTACACTACATATTGTAGTGGTACAGAGACTTTCCATCTCTGCTATTTAAATTCATTTGTCAAATGGCCATGAAAAGAATATCAGGATGAAAAACACTGTGGATTAAAGGACAACAGAAGCCTGGGAGACAGTGAAGTTACTCACTTTCCCATAGGAGTTTAGATCTGTCTGTTCTGATAGTCAGTGACATGAAGTAAGTGGCTTTTTTATTGTTTGTTTGTGTTTTTCTAGACCAACACACAAGTGAGAAATATTTTTTTCATTTTTTTGCTAGGAACCTAAAAAGGAAAATATCCTTAATAGATTTATATTTTGTGAGTAAGCATCCAAATAGACTTGTGATGATAACTAAATTATTACTGTGTATTTCATGATGCTAGTGACAATATGTTAATGTGATTTTTCAAGTTCTCCTGCAGTGAACAGATGGCTCCTTTTACTTTACTTTCCACATCAAGTGTGATTATTTCTTGGTGCCAAAAGCCACCTGCCGCTCTCTGGTCTCCAGTCTAATTTTTTATGTTGGTAAAACACAGCAGGACTTGTTATCAGTCAGTTGGCATCTTAATAAGAAGAGACATGTCAACATATTGGCAAGATGTTCAGGGGGATACTGTATATCCCCCTTTCTTTTGTTCTCCCCCAATATTCTATCTGAGATAGTTACCTTTTACAGTATTTATTTAACATGGGGTTGGGGGGTCTGTCCATTTTTTTCAAGTTGCTAGATTTCAACTCTGGCTTTCTGCCATGTTGCAGTGCTAGTCTTGCTTTGTCTTCAAACTGAGCACCTCACTTAGGGCTCTGATCTTTTGTCCAGCATAGTAATAATTAGCTGTAGTATATGCAAAAGTCAAATGTAAGCATGAATACATTAACTTTCACATCAATGCAGTGAAAATTGTAACTACTAAAAATTACAAACAAGGGCAAAAACGCATACACGAATCTACATAATTTTACAACATAGGAAGGTCAAACAAGGGAATTTGTGGATGTGTAGAGTGGCTCATTATGTATGTATTTATATTTTTAGTTATAATGCGCCATTTGAGTACAAAGCCCTGTACTTTCTCATAATACATACAGTTTATGGTAACACATTTCAAGTGTCTTTCATTAATACATAGAAAAAGAGTCTGCTGCCCCAAAATAGTTTAAAGGCTTGGTTTTTGTTCTTTGCTGCTGTTGTTTTTATATTCCCTGGAAATATCAAAGTCATTGATTAATAAAAAGCTAGTGTACACAGGTGTCAAGCAAATGTCAAGAATGTTTTGTTTAAAGTGCAAGTAAACCAAAATATAATTTAACATTTTCAGTGTTCCTAAATTTTACTAATATTTGCTGTTTTATTTTTATTATTAAAATATTAGAGGCAGGCAGAATTAAATTTAAAAACTCTGTAAGCATAATTGGTTTCCTGGAGGAAGTCATATCAAATGAGACAAGCAGGTATGGTCTTTCTCACTAAGAATTGTTGATTGGATACTACATTGAAGGGTTGTGTCAGCTTTAACATGTTTGTACATAAAATCTAAAAAAAACTATAGTGCAGATGATTATCCTTCATTGATTGCACCTGTTATGTGATTACACCGAGTAACCAGACATTCAGTTAAGCAGAACTTGTATTTATTAATAAGTCTAAAACAACACCAGCCACTTATACTTCCTGTTACATCACTAGCTAGCTGTACTAGAACTTCAGGTGCTGACATAGTCCAATATACTACATCCCCCTCCTTAATGAAGTAAAGTTATTATAATTTGCATTATAATATATTATTCTTTCTTATTTACATATGCAACAACATTTAACAAAATTGAAGTCATACATGTTACTTCACATGAAACTTTTTTCTACTATTATAAACTTTTACTTTTGAATTACACTATTTTTAAACCTGTATGAGAAGATATATTTACTCTCATACTCATAGGCAGCTTAATTTGTCTCCCAAACCTAGTTTTTGTAAGGTTGAGGACTTTGTTCAGATACAGGAACATTTGACTGATCTCCAACTTCAGTATTATCTGGTTAATATCATCTGATGGCAGTTCACCCTGATCATGTCATTCTGTCCATGCATTGTTCATTATTTGTCATAATGTCTTGATTATCAGAAAACAGCAATGTGTTCTCCATTGTCTTTCTCAGATACTTTCTGTTTCTCCTGAATTGTTTCCCTTCAGGCGTGTGTACAATGGAATATCTGGGTTGTTCATGTTTTTGCACAACAACTGCAGGTTGCCATGTATTTGTTACAGCATCCCCTACTTGTAAATCAGGTAGTGCTTTGAAATGCCTGTCATAGTACAGTTTTTGTTTTTGTTGCCTTTCTTTTAGCTGATTCTGTACCTTTGCAAATCCTTTAGGTACAAGTAGTTAAGTGGCAGTTTTGTTTTTAGCCTTCTACCCATCAAAAGTTGTGAAGGTGAAAACCCAATCCCTTCAAGTGGTGCAGCATGATATTTCATTAAGGCAATGTAGGGATCACTGCTATTATCTTTTTTTCAGCATGTTTTTAACAGTCTGTACTGTTCTTGTCCATTTGACTGAGAATGAAAAGGACTTGAAGTTATATGTTTGAATTCCCAACAAGTTGAATTCATCACTAACATACTGTGGTCCATTGTCAGATATGACAATATCAGGAATACCATGTCTTGCAAACATAGACTTTAATGCAGTGATTATACTTTTGCTTTTTGTATCAGACAATTTAAGAATTTCTGGAAACTTTGAGAAGTAATCCACACATAACAAATAGTCTGATCCATTAAATTAAAATAAGTCTGTTCTTACCTTTTCCCCAGGTCGTCTAGGTAGATCATGAGGAATCAAAGGTTCTTTTTGGTTACTGTTCCTTTGTAGAGATGGCCGAACTTTTGAAAGTTCGGTCCGTTTTTGAACTTAAGTTTGAAAACGGACCCATTAAAGTCAATGGGAGTCAAATAGTTTGAAAAGTTCTAATGAAATACAATTAAAATATCAATGGTAACTTAATGTAAATGGCTGTGGGACCTGGGAAATGGTCTGGGGAACATGTTCAATTATCCAGGACATTCGAAAAATCAATTTTACTCTCACTCGCACTATTTTCGAGTTTGTTCACACCTAGGTACCATGTACATTTTATTTGCAGATTTTATGTTTTCGCGTATAGGCTTTAATGGACACTATACTTGCAGATTTGATGCTCGCATATAGGTTTTAATGGACACTTTACTCGTGGATTCAATGCTCGTGTTCGCGTCTAGATACCATGGACATTTTACTCACGGATTCAATGCTCGCGTATAGGTTTTAATGGATACTTTACTCACAGATTCGATGCTCGTGTTCGCGCCTAGATACCATGGACATTTTACTCGTGGATTCGATATCAGTTTTGAAGATTTAAACATTAGTCCAAACATATAACTAATTTCATCCCTGAAATTCCAGTATGCTTGGATTTCTTTAGATACAGTTCTTTTATGACTGGGCCATCCTGACATTGTGATGCTTTTTCATTTCTGCAAAGTAGAATACTCTGATGTAGCTTTTTTGAATCTGTGAAGATGTTCCTCTGATATAGGAAGTTGAGAAGCAATCCAGTTCACTTCAAGTTCATCTCCCAACAGGTCTTCACTGTGTTCTTTTAGATATGCTCTACTTAATGCATCTGCAATATGCATTTCTTTGCCAGGAATGTATACAACTTTCAAATAGTATCTTTGTAACCTTTGAAGTATTCTTTGTAATCTCATTGGTGCTTGATAAAGTGTATTTTTGAAAATACTTTCAAGTGGTTTATGATCACTTTCAACAACAATCTGTTTACCATAATTTAGAAGGACCATGTCCTGAAACACTGCCATTGGTAGGGGTGTGGGCAGAGGTGGTGTGACTGGACCAGGTAATGATCCAATGGGTGGTGCTGGTGGTGTTGGCCATGGTTCATATCCTGCAGATTTAAAAGACACAAAATAAAAGGGAATTGTTTTAATACGTGTAATTGCATTTCCAAACATCATTAACATTTACAAACTATCCAATGACCATTTTGATTTGTGATACATTTTCTCTCCCCCCCCTCCCCTTTTTTTTAGTTACACTGTAGACATACTTGCCTTCTAAAATATATGGTATGGCCCGAGTTGTCCGGGGGATTGGGCCAGAAGGAGCCTCCTCTGAGGGATCAGATGGAAAAAAATACATATAATATAATATTATAATATTTAGAAATGCATTACATAACACACAAGTGGGTTAATTTCCTCCATCATGTCACATACCCACAGGAACCTGAATGTGCCCAGTTCAGGTAAATCACTTTAAGGTTATAATGGGTTAAGGGTTGGGTTCAGCTAGAATTTTGCAGGTGGTACCTGTGGGATCGTGATTTGGAGTATTTGCAGGCCGGGTGTGGTTATAACACCCAGCAGAAAAGCAAGTGCAGGTCTGCTCAGTGTTGCAGTTTAACAGGTGCATGTTAATTGTGTCTGAATAATTACATGTTCCGAACTCTAGTGTGGGGAATGTTTCCATTACAATTTGGCAAACAACTTAGGCAATACAACGAGCAACTGATTTTCCAAATCTTTATTCCAACTTTATTTTTGCAGCAATTTAAGTAAAATGTCAATTGGAAATTACTATTTAGGAAGCAAACAGGGTTAACATGTCTCAAAATGTACATACAAAACTTGCCTTCAAATGGTTCACCTACGGCTTGAGGTGACTGTGGTGGACACTGTGGTGGTAATGGAGGTTGTGCCTGGCAGTGGGGTATGAGGAAAGGGAGGGGTACACACCACTGGGGTTGTATGTGATGGATTGGGACTCAGTTCATCTGTGTCCTCTGCAGGTTTAGAAATATTGAGGGGAAAAAAAGACAAACAGAAAGTAAGTTGTGAAACAAACGTCAACACAATTTAGTGAATTGTTCACTTGTCACATCAGGCAAAGTGTTACGGACACCTGTCCAAAACATAGGCATGGCTGAAGTAGAAGGAATGTTGTTTAAAGGAGAACTCAACTGAAATTAGTACACTCCATAATGTGGAAAAAATACGAAAAAACAGATCGCACACTAGGAAATAGCATTGCGTAAAGCTGGTTACACACCATAAAATAATCATGGATGATACACCCACATTTCAGTGTAACTGTCGGTGCTGTTGAAATATTGGATGTTTTTCCAAGGGATAGCGGACAAGCCTGAAAACCACGGATGATTGTGTGGTCCTTTATGGAACGCACACTCGTTTGTGGCAAAGTTTGCTCGGGACGAGGTATCTAAAAGTGTGTACACACCCTTACACACACACAAACAAATGGATTCAGTAACTGTGTATATGTGCACTGTCTGGCCACACCACCTCTTGACCGGAGACACGTGGTCTCTTAAATCATTTTTCAGATGGAAAGCTTGGCTACATACAAAAATTGTTCATTATCTTAGGAGTGAGCATGTGTAAAGAGCATAGTGTTCACTGGCATAAGTGTTGGATACTCGATTGCGGACAATTTATCCATCCACCCCATGTTAATAACATACATTTCCAAGCAAGCACATCCAAACAATACACATTTTACTGCATTGATGTCAAGGTGCTTTCCCATCTGATTGTGTGTTGTAGTGAGGCTTTAGTTGTCCTTTAATTCCATTAAGTTTGCTATCAGTATAGCTAATTACATGTATAAAGTGTGTTCCTACTAAATCACATGTTCTAGCAACCCAGTATACAACCGACAAATGTACTGGACAATCATTCACTAAATTGGTTATGAAAGAATTTCAGAAATATTGATACTAAGATAATTACATAAACAGTAATTAAAATAATCCAGAATCCCAAAAACACTACATTATGCATTGGATACTTGCCTTCAATACTGTCTCTAATGGCCTGCACATAGTGAGGCCTTTTCCTTTTAAGGTCTGACCAGCGCCGCTGGAAATCAAAGAGAGTCAACTCTACGTTGAGTTTTTTAACAAGCTTCCTCCTCAGCTTCTCCATTATCTTCCTCCTGTGCAGCTGGACATGCTGGGTCCCTGCAGGTGTCTGCTCATATTTTTGGCGTAGTAAATATTTTACTAAATACCTCTGCCAGACTAACTCAGGCATTTTCAATGTCCAAATGCTCACCTGTCAGTGATTTTACTAACAGGTCGACACTGTGCAGTCTTTGGAAATAAGACCGCCCCTTCCGGAGGTTAAAATTGAAATCGCCATATTATGGTTGTCGAAATTGCCGGCGTATTCACAGATCATCAAAGAATGTGTCTCGAAATCGCCATAATACGGCGATCTCACCTTCGACCTCCGATAGGGGCGGGCTAAATCATAGAGAGTGCAGAGTGTGTCACAGAAGGACCAGAAAGCATTTTATTTAACATTTCAGAGGAATTAATATTTAGGCATAAAGAATGAAAGGAAACATTTCATAGGATTTTCTTTTGCAGTAGATGATCCTGCTTCTGAGCATTTCATTCTAGGCAGTGATTTTTCCTTGCTTTTTTTTCAAGCTTCCTCCTCAGCTTCTCCATTATCTTCTCCTGTGCAGCTGGACATGCTGGGTCCCTGCAGTGTCTGCTATATTTTTGGCGTAGTAAATATTTTACTAAATACCTCTGCCAGACTAACTCAGGCATTTTTAATGTCCAATGTCACCTGTCAGTGATTTTACTAAAAAGGTCGACACTGTGCCAGTCTTTGGAAATAAGACCGCCCCTTGACGGAGGTTAAAATTGAAATCGCCATATTATGGTTGTCGAAATTGCCGGCGTATTCACAGATCATCAAAGAATGTGTCTCGAAATCGCCATAATACGGCGATCTCACCTTCGACCTCCGATAGGGGCGGGCTAAATCATAGAGAGTGCAGAGTGTGTCACAGAAGGACCAGAAAGATGCCAGAACTAGAGTGGCAGAGGATCCTTGTCAGGTATCTTCTGCGCAAGAAATATGATGGCATTGGGACACTAAGGAAGAGGAGATGCATCATGCAGCGATTGAGGAGGAAAATCCTTAATAAATATGATGTGGAGCTGTCCCTCTTTGACATGCAGCGCAGGTGGTCGGACTTAAAGCGCAAAAGGCCCCACTATGTGCAAGAGATTAGGGACAGTATGGAAGGCAAGTATCATATGCAAGTTTCAAATATTATTTATTATTATTCAGAAATGAACTTAATGAAATTATTCAAATAATACAACACTGACAATTTGTCAAATTCAACTGTATTAAAATCTTATCCAATCCAATTGTTCAGTGTATACTGTTTGCAAGATCATCTGAATTGTTTGTGACATACTTAATAAAAGTCATTAGCAGGCCTGCAATGACTGCAAACTTACTGCATTTAAAGGACAACTAAAGCATCACAACAAAACACAATCAAATGGCAGAACACCTAGACATTAAAGCATAAATGTCTGTCATAACTTGGGAAATGATTTTACTAACAGGGTTTTTTCCCCCAGCATTCCATAGTGTTTGGTCAGTGACCATTATGTTTTACCAGCATGCTCAGTTTGAAGTTAATGCATAAACTTGTTACAGATGTTCATGCTCACTAGTAGTTTGTAGCCAATCATTTTACAGGACATATTAGACATGGTGTGGACAGAAATTGCACATTCAGACAATTATTACATCCAGTTCTTTAAACTTCAGCCATGCTGCATGTGTGTTTTTCTGTTTGTTTTTCAAAAACATTTGGGATTAATGGTGTTTGTTATATGTGTGGGATCAATTTAGTACAACTTACCCTCCTTTATTTTTTATATCTAAACCTGCAGAGGAGACGTCACCAGCACCTTCCCCAACCCCTCAACCAGAGGTGTCCGAACCTCCCGTACCAAATTCCCCCCCACCAGAAAAACATCCACTGCCACAGAGCTCACCTCCCCACTCACCAGGCATTGGTGACCTGTTTGAAGGCAAGTTTCCTCTATACCTGTTTTGCTTCTTTGACAAATATTTAAGTTATCCAGTTAGTTGTTCATTGGATGTGATTTGTTAAAACTTGAACAGGAAATGTTCCCAATCTTACAGCCCTGTGCATGCTTGTGAAGATTCTCATTCCTCCAGGTCAAAGTTTATCTACTGTGGGAGGGGTCCCCTGAAGGGTTCAAGCAATTTATTAAGGAAATCCATATTAATAACTGGAACCTTAAATTTACCAGTGAATTGAACCATCACAAAATCCCATTCTTGGATCTGTGGATCAAAAAAATTGGGTGTGTTATTCAAACGGAAGTATTTAGGAAGCCTACAGCAGGCAACTGTCTACTCCGTGCTCAAAGCATGCACCCCACAACATTACTAAAAGGGATACCGATGGGGCAGTATCTCAGATTGAGACGTAATTACTCTTGCTTTGAGGATTTCGAAAGAGCAGCCTATGACCTGAAGCTTAGGTTTATACAGAGAGGCTACCCCAAAAAATGGCTCAAAAGAGCCTATAAACGGGCAAAATATTCTGAGAGAAATGAACTCATCTTTGGATCCAACAAAAATGAAAACAGAATCAGTCATGCTAATCAAATTCCATTTATCACTAACTTCAATAGTGATTGGCATTGGATCAAACAAACACTGACCAAATATTGGCCAGTGTTACAAACGGATGAAATCCTGAGCAACTATATTTCTAAAAAACCCACCATAGTTGCCAAAAGAGCCCCAACAATCGGACAAACCTTAACCCACAGTCATTTTGAACCTAAACCTCAAATGTCAAATAATTGGTTAACTTCAAAACCCCTTAAAGGTAATTACAAATGTGGAACATGTAAAATCTGCCCCCTGATGCAAAAGATAAAAAGTTTTGTCAATAACGAAAAAACATATGTATTGAACCATTTTATCAATTGTGGAACTAAGGGGGTCGTCTACGCTATTCAATGCCCATGTCAAAAATTATATATTGGAAAAACTAAGAGACAACTCAAAATACGAATATTGGAGCATGTTCGAAATATCAAAAATAATGACGAAATCAGTAGTGTAGCTCGCCATTTCCGCGACCATCATAAGTCGAAATGGTCTGACATGAAGGTCTGGGGCATTGAAAATATACCACCCCCGGTAAGAGGGGGAGATTGGGATAAGAAAATCTTACAAAGAGAAACGTGGTGGATTTTCACTTTAAAAACCCTCACCCCTAGAGGGCTAAATGAGGAACTCCTCTTTAATATGTATCTGTAATAACTGATCCTATGTAATATATGCATGTATACCCATATATATAAGAAGCTGTCCATCTATATCCCCTAGTATGCCTATATGGTTCCACTCTGGGCCCTTATATTTATATATACACTCATCTATTTCCTCGTTTTTATAACCACATAGTGTTATGTTTAAAGTGATATTCTGGCGAGAAACATGTCTGCATTCTGTATACATATATAAAAATGTCTGTATAATGTTGATTCACTCATGTAGTAACTTTGGGACAATAAGTATCAGAACCCGTTGGGTAGATACCATGTTGCAGCACGGATCCAATTGTAAATACACCACTAAGCTATTTAGGAGCACGGGACTACAGGTCAGGTGACCCGGAAGAAGGGAGTTCAATCCCGAAACGTACGTTGGTCAGTGTGGTAGTACGGAGATAATTGAACATAGCCGCATGTTTCATTTGGCTGCATTTTATATGTACAACGTGTGCCTGTGAACTGAACTTGGGACGTAAACCTCAGCAGCGCGAATTGGCATGGTATTCTGAAGGAGTGTGACCAGTGGAACCCGAGGATTACAAATCGGATTATCAAACACACCTCCATTGTATAACCACTTGCCTCATGAGATGAAGACGCAGAGATATGGGTGAGACTGTTCCGTAATCTATATATATATATGTATCGTTTTACTTACATGTACTTAGTTACATTACTCTTTCTAGGGGTGGACGCACCCTTGATATATATATATCTATATACCCTGTATAACTGCACACCCATATATTAAATTCATTACTGTATTGGTCCATTGCAGCCTGCTGTACATCTTTCTGGACATTTGGAATTTCTCATTTTATATACATGCACCTTGCTATTTATATATTTATCTCCGAACCCCACCTATATTTTTATGTGGTTTTTTAGGATTCACTGTACACCATATTTATATACTTGCTATGTTCTAATATTGTGCTTGAATATCATATGTTATATATGTTTTAAAAATAAAGTAGTGTGGATTTTTGGATTAGTAGTGTGAATACACTTTTTTGTGTGGGATACCATGGAATATGGTTCCTTTTCCCACACTAATTATAATTATTAACGGTTTATTGGTAGTTGAGTGCCATGGGACTTATTGACCCATGTCATAGCGGAGTCTTTTCTATCTATCCTTTTCTGTATTTTACCAAAGTTTATCTATTGTATTCAATTAGATCAAATGGCCTCCTTGACACCTCTCTTGAACCAGAGAGGTGCATCAACGTATGGCCCAGCACAGAAGAGACAATTCCTCAGGTCAGGACTCAGCCGTGTACCTGCATCTTAAGGATAAAGGACATACATTTGAAGATTGTAATGTTAGCATATTGGCAAAGGAACGTGACTGGTTCAAGAGAGGTGTCATGGAGGCCCTTTATGTGAAAATAAAGAAACCGAGCCTAAATAGAGGTAGGGGGGTTCGACACCATCTGTCTGCCATGTACAATGCTGTTTTGACACCTTACTCTGGGCGTTCCTATAACACCTCTTAGCCACTATCCAATCACACCCTTAACACCTGGCTGTGATATGCTAATTGGGATTTACCAGTAGAGAACTTTCGAAAGTTCGGTCCGTTTTCGAACTTTCTAACTATATTGAAAGTTCAAAAATGGACCCATTAAAGTCAATGGGAGTCAAATTTTTTGAAAAGTTCTAATGAAATACAATTAAACTATTAATGGTAACTTCATGTAAATGGCTGTGGGGCCTAGGAACTGTTCTGGGGAACATGTTCGAATATCCAGGACATTTGAAAAATCAATTTTACTCTCACTTGCGCTATTTTCGAGCTTGTTCGCGCCTAGGTACCATGTACATTTGACTCACTGATTTTATTGCTCGCATATAGGCTTTAATGGACACTTTACTCGTAGATTCGATGTTCGTGCCTAGATACCATGTACATTTTACTTGTGGATTGGATGCTCGCGTATAGGTTTTAATGGACACTTTACTCGCGGATTCGATGTTCGCGTATAGGTATAATAGGCACTTTACTCGCACATTCGAACGGTCGATATTTATCGAAAGTCCAAAAATATTGAAAATCCGGGTCCGGGAAAGTTCTAGAAGTCCAAATTCGTTCAAATTCTAATAGTTCTGCTCGAACTCGGGTTCAAGTTCGAGTCCATCTCTATTTACCAGGGTACATAATTGCCACAGATTCTTGGACAAGTCATTCTGAATTGAGAAAGCCAGTCAGATGACTAGCGAAACATCTTCAAGAACTAAACTTCAAGTCCAGTTGATGTAATTGAATACAACAGATAGCCCTGTGCATATTTGTAACCGACACTGAAATGCCAAACTGATATCCTCAAATGACCTGCATCATTTTGGCTGGTAGGGGCTGTAACTGTACACAACCATAACTAGTCAGACACGCAAGTACAAACAATAGCTGGTGCCTGCCCTGACACGACCAGCAACTGCAGATTTACAGCAGACTTGTAAGCCATTAAAACATAATGCAATTTCCACAAACAGTTCCCCCAAAAATACGACACAATGCAGGACTGTAACCCACATTTTAATTTTGGCCTCAAAACTCTCATGGATTTTTTTTCCACCTCAGGCCAGCTCCAACCTCTTCCAAGGCAAGTATAGCATGCAAATGTTTGTCCTTTTTCATTTGGCATTTTTCAACAACTGTTAGTCAAGGAAATTATCAAAGAATGGATGCAACACTTTTCCGTGACAAATCCAACATTGGATGTTTCTCAAATGTAATTATCTATGTTGGTTGTAATATTCAGAATCAAAGGTTAAACTTGTTGATGAAAATGCCTTAAAACATTCTCACAGCTCACGCTCATTATTTCCATCTAAATCTGCAAAAATGGGACCAGGACCATCCCCGCCCATCCTGACTCCTCAAAGATGGCCCACACACCCTCCACCTCCACTTGATCTGGGTGATGTGTTGGCCAACATCAGCCACAACATCCAGCAGATGTCAGGAAGACTTGAGGTGGTCCAGGACATGCTAAACCATCTGTCCCACAGAATTAGATTTCTATATGACCACATGGGCAGTCCAGTGGGTCTAGACCCTAAGGCATGCCTATTGGGCATAACGGAATACCTTGCACTAGACAAATTTACAACAATCTTTATATGCAAAACGCTATTTGTTGCCAGAAAGCTAAGACCTGGATACAGGCCACAGTACCTACATTTTCTCAATGGAAATCCCAGATAAATTCTACACTAGCATATAAAAAATTAATATATACAAATAGAGGATGCCCTAACAAATACAATAGAATCTGGAACAGATGTGAATCCTCCCCAATGACATGTAACGACTAAGAACTGATTAAAAGAGAAATCCAAATAAACCCACAAAATGAGGAGAATACACAGCCCACAGGCATAGCAAGGGAAATTTTTAAATAATTAGCAGACCCATTAAGGGTCTGAGAAACAGTGAACTAGGGAATAATGTTTGTTATTGTTATTTAAAAGTTAATTTTACAATCACCCTTCCATAATGGATGTATATATGATAAACCACAATGCTAAACCGTGCCATAATGTATAGTGTGTTACCTATACAACGCTGTCCATTTTGTGTAATAATCACACTGAAACCGTGTGTTGTCAAATCTTGTTATTTATTTTACTTATATACAACAATGTATACTGAAATGTATGTAACACCTTTTACTTGATTTATATCAATAGGCTGAGGCTATTGAAACAGGTACAGCAAACTGGGATTATTGATACAGATCGAGCAAACTGGGACTATTGATACAGGTACAGAAAACTGAGGCTATTGAAACAGGTACAGCAAACTGGGATTATTGATACAGATAGAGCAAACTGGAACTATTGATACAGGTACAGAAAACTTGGGGTTTTGATACAGGTACAACATACTTGGGTTATTAATACAGGTAACTGGGATTATTGATACAGGTGCAGCATTTTGGGGTTATTAATCCAGGTACCGTATATACTCGAGTATAAGCCGACTCGAGCATAAGCCGAGGTACCAATTTTTGCCTCCAAAATTAGAAACCATGATTGACCCGAGTATAAGCCGGGGGTATACAGTAACCCTAATACCTTTCCACTGTAAGTTTGGAAACTAACAACTCCCAGCATGCTTGTGTTGCTGGGAGTTGTAGTTTTTCAACCACCTATAGTAGAAAGGTATTGGGGGTTACTGTATGGCATACTGTCCCCCACCCTAATACCTTTCCACTGTAGATGTTTGAAAACTACAACTCCCAGCATGCTTGGTTGCTGGGAGTTGTAGTTTCCAACCACCTATAGTAAAAAGGTAATGTGGGTGTCTGCATGGCATACTGTCCCCCCAGCCCTCCCCCCAGTACCCCCAGCCCTCCCCCCAGTCCCCCCCCCCCCAGCTCACTTACCATACCTGGTTTTCAGTCTTCCTCTCTCTGCAATCCAGAAGCAGCCGCGAGTCGGCCGGCAGTTCCCATTACTGCTTTGCGGCTGCGCGATGGCGTCATCCCGCCAGCGTGCGTGATGACGTCATCGCGCAACCGTGAAGAACTACTGGAACTGCCGGCCGGACTCGCGGCTGCCTCTGGATTGAAGGTAAGTTCCTTGTGTCGAGTATAAGCCGAGTCAAGGTTTTTAGGTTAATTTTTAAACCTAAAACCTCGGCTTATACTCGAGTATATACGGTACATTTACTAGGATTATTGATATGGGATTTTTTGATACAGGTACGTCATACTGGTATTATGGATACAGGTACATCATACTGGGATTACTGATACATGTACATCATAGTAATAGTATTTGAGGTTGAATAAAGACATACGTCCATCCAGTCCAACCCATCTAGCAATATCCTCATTTCCTGACTAACTGTTGATCCAGAGGAAGGCAAAAAAAACCCCACCAAACTCCAAGATCCCTTTCCAACAGGAATTAACTTAACACAGAGCCATTTATAGTATAAGCAGCACAAGGATTTTTAAATCCAAAATGCATCACCTTACATTTATCAACATAGAATCTCATCTGCCACTTAGCAGCCCAATGTGACAATCTATTTAGATCCCCCTGCAACAATTGCACATTCTCTGAAGTTTTGACAAAGTTTTGTGTCGTCAGCAAACACAGAAACCTTGCTGACAATACCCACTTCCAAATCATTAATAAATAGATTAAAGAGAAGCGGCCCCAACACAGAACCCTGTGGCACCCCACTTAGCACTTTGGTCCATAATGATGAAGCCCCATTAACAACTACTCTCTGCATCCTATTCATTAACCAATTTTCTATCCATGTACAAATGTGACTCCCCAGACCAACAGACCTTAGTTTATACATTAGTTGCCTATGGGGGACTGTATCAAAAGCCTTTGCAAAATCCAAGTAAACTACATCTACTGCTATGCCAGAGTCTAAATTTCTACTTTCTACTTAGACTGTAGTGCAGAGCAGTGATTTACAGAGTCAGAGCAGGAGTTTGAATCTCCCGCTCACTCTGATTTTGGTAACATTCACGATTGGCTGAGACTCTCCCTCTACCTTTCATTAAAGGGTCAGCAAAGATCTGGGCAGTGCACAGTAGTAAATTAATTTTCTAAGAGAGAAATCAGGGGGGGGGGGGGCAAGCAAGTAAAATAGACATTTTACTTGCGGAGATTCGATGCTCATGTATAGGTATAATAGACATTTTACTCGCGGATTCGATGCTCGTGTCTAGGTATAATGGACATTTTACTTGCGGATTCGATATTTACTCACGAATAGGTATAATATACATTTTACTTGCGGATTCGATGCTCGCGTCTAGGTATGGACATTTTACTTGCGGATTTGATACTCGCGTATTGGTATAATAGATATTTTACTCGCGGATTCGATGCTCACGTCTAGGTATAATGGATATTTTACTTGCGTATTCGATGCTCGCGTATTGGTATAATAGATATTTTACTCGCGGATTCGATGCTCACGTCTAGGTATAATGGACATTTTACTTGCGGATTCGATACTCGCAAATAGGTATAATAGACATTTTACTCGCAGATTCGATTCTCGCGTATAGGTATAATAGACATTTTACTTGCATATTCGCTTTCCTAACAAAGATAGGTGTTCAGTGTGTATTAACCAATTATACTACTTTGAAAAACCCCCAGGGAGTTTACCTATTTACCATCATATGTCTGAGCTTTTTTCAGCATTATTAGTGCGCTTTTTGCTAATAATTTTCGCTTTTGATGAAAATTCGCCTTTTAATATCACTTTGATGAAGGAAAAGATAAAAGTTGAAAAAATTATGGTAAAGACCAGTGGGGAAAAAAAGCAAAAATATGCCCCTTTATAAATATGTCCCTCAGACCCCCATTTGACTTTATTGGTAAATAAGAAAATTGGAACCTAAAAGCGAAAAATTAGCCTTAAAGGGCAAGTCCAGCCCCATAACGAAAACTTACATACAGGTAAATCACCCCCCACATTTTAAAAATAGCCTACACATTTGGTGTTTTTTTAGCCAAAAATATAAATAGTATAAAACTCAAAAGTAAAATTTTCTCTATTTTATTAATAGGCTGATAGTGTAAAACTTAAACAAGGCATTTTCTCAATTTATTAATAGGATGATAGTGTAAAACTTAAAAGGGAATTTTCTCTATTTTATAAAAGGACATTTTTTACTGTCGCTTATTTTCAGCAAACTGCAGCTAATTATCAAACCAGTTCCATTAATATGGGAACATACCATAGTGTGTGTAAGAAATAGTCATGTAATGGAACATTTCAGTAAGTAATGATGTTGGGGAAAATTCTAGTAAAACTGCAAAAAAAACGACAAAAGGGAGGAAAAGGGGCAAAAGGGCAAAAATTCACCTATTTATAAATGGCTTTAAATTAAAAGAGACAAAAATAGTCTGAAATTGCACTAGAGAGCAATCTCTCTTTTCGCACGTGATACCACACTTAACGCAATGAATAAGACGAAAACTATCGCCACATATCGCCACAGCGATACTTTTCGCAAAGGCGAAAACTGAGTTTTTAAAAATAAGGTGAAAATTGCGCTATTTGTAATTGCGAGTCCTGCGACAAATAGCGATCATGTATAAATATGCCCTTAATGTCCATAGACTACTTGCCCAGTTATTCCTTTATCCTTCCTCAATCGTTATATCCCAGGACTGAACCCCAATATATCCCTTATGTTACTTTCCTTATATTATTATCCGTTGATACCCATTACCCCTACCGTGAACCTCACTAAATTCCCCATACTAACAGTTTTATTATTTTTGTTTGCTCTGGAATGTCAACATGTAAATTGACCCTGCTAAAAAAGCAATATGATTTGATTGATTGATTATGATAGATAGATAGAGATAGATAGATATAGAGGATAAACTATCTATTTGTCTGCCTCTCTATCTATATCTGTCTCACAAAGATGGACATTATATGCACTAAAGGGCATGTCCACCCCCAAAACTATAATCCCCCCAACTACTGGCCACCATGTAGTGTAGTTTAATACTTACCTCACATCCCAGCTCCATAGGGTTCTCCTGTAGCCCCCCCCCCCCAAAGTCCCAAAAACTGCCCACCAGGAGGCTAGCAGAGTCCATATAGGACTCTGCCTGCTACCTGGCTCCGGGAGAATTTTGGCATGCGTACTGCAGCCCTTCTCCCCCCCTCCCCCTCCCTCTCCCTCCCTCTCCCTCCTGTCTACTATCCCTCCCCCTAGCTAAAACCCCTATACAGTATTCCCCCATGTCTCCCAGCCCCAACCGCATATTTTTTATTTTTAGAAAGCTCCAAACTCTTACTTACCTCTCCTCTTTCCTCCCTGCACTGAATGACCGGCAGCCGCTCCGTGATTGGCTGCCGTCAGCCAATCACAGAGCGACTGCCCGTCCCGCCCTCTGCTTGCATTTTCTCGCAAGAGAGAGCCGGGAGCGCGGGGAGGAAAGGGGGAGGTAAGTAGAGTTTGGGGGGCTTTCTAAAAAAA
Source organism: Hymenochirus boettgeri (assembly GCA_019447015.1). Classification (NCBI taxonomy): domain Eukaryota; kingdom Metazoa; phylum Chordata; class Amphibia; order Anura; family Pipidae; genus Hymenochirus; species Hymenochirus boettgeri. The sequence goes on from CM033469.1 coordinate 167,217,689, forward strand.
AAATATAGCGGGTTGGGCGGGGAGACATATGGGATTAACATTTAAAATTATATTTAAGGTGGACATACCCTTAATCCAACACATGAAAGAGAAAAATATAAACTGTCGCAGGTTAGGTTTATTTATTCACTTAGCTTTATGGCATCCATTTTGTTTTATGCCTCCATTTTCTTAGATTATTTTTTTGTATTCTCAGTATGTTTTGTTTCCCAAGTTCTTTCTATTTCATAGTATTGATAACACTTGACGTTCCCAGTGAGCTCAAGGTCTTTTGCTCCCTCGTTTTGTGCCAACTTGCATTTCCAATGGATGTTTTATCAATTCACTTTTCTTAAATCTCTATGTGCGATACCACCTTACACATATCATCCGGGAACTTCTAATGGAAAATAAATTAACAACAGTTTTCTGGATAAGTATAACACATTGACTCTCTCCACTTTACAGGCAGAAGATGAAGTACCACCAATTGTCCATACGGTTGTGTGCTATCCTTTTATCCATTGCAGAGCAAAGGACAGTATATTGATGTGTACCATAATTAGTCATACAGGACTTGGAGAAATAAATCTTAATCAAAATACTCATAATAAACAATCATTCATATAACTTCAATAACAAGTAAAGCAGCACTAAACAACTGAGAAATAACAATTCAATCGTAATCAGGAATTCAGATAAGGGTGGTCCCATTGTTGTTATGGATTGTGTACAATATGAATCAGAGGCATACAGACAACTTAATGAACAGATACTTACACATTGTCAGGAGATCGGTTAATGGATTTTTAAAACTTTTTATCAACTTTTGGAAAGGGATGTGATATTTAGGTGATTGATGAGATGAACGAGACTATCTCAGGATTAAAAATCCATGTTCCCAAAAGTCCATAAGTCCTTGATAGATGTAGAAGCTAGGCCTATAGTATCGGGTTCGGATCACTTAATAAACATTTAGCTGATATGTAGACAATCTACTTCTTCCCATGATCTTAAGATTGCCTAGTTTTCTTAAGGACACTACGGAACTATTGCGAGTATTTAAAGACTTCACTGGCAACCAAATTACCATTGGATATCTATGGATGTAACAGCATTATATTCCTGCATAGAACACTCTTCCACTGGAAGACAGTTCCATAGCTTACCCTTCTCACAGTGAAGAACCCTTTCCGAACTTGAAGCCTAAACCTTTTTTCTTCAAGCCTTAAGGATGTCCACGTGTCCTCTGACATGCTCTAATAGTGAACAATGCCCCAGATAGTTTATGTATGTCCCGTTAATGTATTTATACACAGTAATCATATCCCCACGCAAGCGCCTTTTCTCCAGTGTACAAAATTGTAACTTTTACAGTCTCTCTTCAGTCTCTCTTCAACGTCCCTCAATCCCCTATTAATTAGTTGCCCTTTTCTGAACCCTTTCATTTCAAAGATGACCTTTTTGTACACAGGATTCCAAAATTGCACTGCTATTCCAAATGAGAACTTACCAATGTTGTAAAGGGAGAATAACAATTTCCTCCTTGAATCTGTACCTCTCTTTATACCATGCTGGCTCTGGCTGTGCACCTGGCACTGCTTGCTACCTTTAAGTTGTTATCAACCAAAAACTCCAAGATCCCTTCCAAAGGGATTCAATAACACAAACTATTTTATAGTATAAGCAGCACAAGGATTTTTACGCCAAATGCATTACCATACATTTATCAACATTGAATCTCATCTGCCACTTAGCAGCCCAATGTAACAATCTATCTAGATCCCCCTGCAACGATTGCACATCCTCTGAAGTCTTTAATGGTCGACAAAGTTTTGTGTCGTCAGCAAACACAGAAACCTTGCTGACAATACCCACTTCCAATCATTAATTAATAGATTAAATAGAAGCGGCCCCAACACAGAACCTGTGGCACCCCATTAGCACTTTAGTCCATAATGATGAAGCCACATTAACAAAACTACTCTCGTATCCTTCATTAACCAATTTTCATCCATGTACATATGTGCCTACCCAGACCAACAGCCCTTAGTTATACATTAGTTGCCTATGGGGGACTATCAAAAGCCTGCAAAATCCCAGTATTACATCTCTGCTATGCCAGAGTCTAAATTTCTACTTACTTCCTCATAAAAGCCAAGCAAGTTAGTTTGACAAGATCTATTCCTCCTAAATCCATGCTGGTTACTACTTATAATGTTAGTCCTGAAACTAACAATAATTCATACAGATTGCAGATCAAGAGCTATGTACGTTACATAGATGATTTACTGTTGGTGTGGGGTGGTGATCTGTCTGATATAAATCAATTTATAATTATTGTAATACAAAACACATGTATATAAAACTAACTCCCAGACACATAATTGTCATATTGAATTTCTAGATGTAATACTGCAAGTTGACAATAACAAAGTTGTTACTGACTATATAAGAACCCATTACGAAAAAACGCTATCTTACATACAAATTCTTCGCACCATAAATTGGTCATAGAGTCAGTACCTTATGGCCAGTCTGTTCGTCTAAGACGTATTATTGTCACGATTGAGACACTTTTAACAAGGCTGTTTGTGTTTATGGGATAGATTGCTTACAGAGGATACGACACACATAACGTGAAACGTGGCATATGATAAAGCAGTTTTGTTCGATCGTACAAAACTATTGAAATTCTTTGAGCTACAACAACAGAAAACGATACCCACTATGAAGGTCATTGCCGCATGACAGTAAAATATCTTTTATCAGTACATTTACTAAGTAAATCAAAGTTTTATGATTACCAAGATTTTGAAGACATTGGAATGTCTTAGAAGAAGATTCCAGATTAAGAAAGTCTTGTGTAGCGGTCCTAGATTTTGTTTAGAGGGAGGTCGCAACATTGGAGCAGACTTATCTCCCTCAATACAAGAATACCCCCTACCAACACGTTACCCACATGGTTGAGGTATAGGGTACTTACAAATGTGGTGGGTTAAGGTGTAGTTCATGTAAATAATTCGGTCTCTACTGAGTCACCAGTATCAAACAGGCCAGAAATATAATATCAAAACTATTATAATTGTTGCTCTATCCAATAGGGTACAGTAATCTGACTTCATGCGAGTGCGGCAGCCAATATGTGGGCAAAACCTCAGATTGGCTACCAGAATGATCACGGAGCATATTAATACTACCAAAAAAGGAGCTCAACCATAGCAGCTCATCTTTTAGAACATCATGGTGGCTCCACAAGTGTAAAATTTCAGATTATAGATAAACCCAATATGTCAATAAGGAAGGGCGACACACATAAAGAGCTTCTCTGTAGGGGGGCGGAGCCTGACGCGGAGGGGAGATGGACGTGTGGTGAGGGAGCTCTGACACAGCCAGGGGGAATCTATCGAGCTATCTCTAATCTGAACCAGACTTAGACCCCAATAAGGGACATAACGCAATATGGATCCTAGGAACAACAACAAAGAGCATAAAAATGATCAACAGGGTGACCTGGGGAACTTTGTGCTCCGAGGCGAACAGGCCCAACCCAACCAACATGGCGGCGCCACACAAATTCCAGCAACGGAAACAGCAAAAGCCCGGTGACAGAAAAGATCTGGACGATCTGTTCACAACCTAGAACAAGTCATCACATTGGCCCATCAGAAAAACCCTTACCGAAGAAGCCCGGGGGATCGAGTCGCAACACTTGAAACCCAACAAACTGGGACTGCCAAATACTGTCACCAGACACGACACCGACATAGCAGATCTCAAAAAGCAGATCCAACTCCTGACCACTACAAGAAGACGCCGTAATAGGTCACGACACAATAATTTAGAGAGTTTAAAGAGTTACTGACCTGCAGACATATCTCAAGGCCTGTTCACCAGGATGGCACCGGAATCCCCGAGCACCTTATGCTCCTAGACAGAGCTCACAGAGCCCTAAGACCACCGTCCAACATAGACGGCTCACCCAGGGACGTCATTACCCGCCTACATTATTATCAGACTAAGGAACGTATCTTAGAGGAAGCAAGGACACAGGCCCACCAGAAATGGACGATATTGTTCTCCATATCTACCAGGATCTGGCCCCCAGAACCCTTCAAAGAAGAAGAGCAATGAAACCAGTGACAGAAATTCTGATAGCCCACAGGATCAGAACAAATGGGCCTTTCCCTTCAAACTAATCGCAAACCACGAGGGCAAGTCAGCTACAGCAGCCAGAGGAGGGCCAAATGCTCTGAGGAATTAGGGATAATGGCATCTCCCCCTACACACCTAGCAGCGACCCAAGCAGGGTGCACCCACCTCCAATAAGCTGGACCCAAATCTAAAACAACACTTTCCCCCCAAACACCTGAAACCAAAGGAAACAAGTTAAGTACACCCACTAACAGCAAAACCCAGACAATACCATCAGCCCCCTTCCCCCACCCACAAGGTCCCTACTTAACAGAAGTAAACCAAAACGCAAAAAAGGAAAGAAAAGTAAAAAGAAAAGGGGAAAAAGGGAAGGAGAAAAAAAAAAAAAAAGGGGGGAAAGGAAAAAAGGGAACTGATATCCTAAAAACCAAAATTAAACAACTAAAACAAAACAAAAACCTGAAGAGACCCCCCCCACATGGAGTCAGTGAAGACCGAGCTCTAACAGACTTAACCTAAACCCCTAAAAGAAAAAAAGGGGAAACACAAACACTAAACAATAATACTCCCCAAGGAAAAATAAATGACCAACGGAAACAACAAGCCCAGACAACAGATGTCCATTTACGACCCAAACAGATCGTACCCAAACTAAAGGACCACGGACAGAACAAGCCAAAAACAGACGAGCAAAGTAACCCTAAACAAAATTACACATCAGACCTACAAAAGCTCAACACACAAGAACTAACGAAGGAATATTAAAAACTACAACAGCCACACAAAAACAAAAACCCTATCATGACCCAAAATGCAAACCCCATCACCTACAAACATCTGGAAATCCCCTGAACCATCAGACGAATTCAAACCAACTCATAACTCATAATCCAGAACCCATAACCAAAGACAGACCACCCAAGACACCAACTCTTTCCCACCACACCAACCCACCTCTAACCCATACAGCATTGAATATGGAACATTTCGCATCCACCCCTTATAAAAGAGGGAGGAAAGAGGAAATCCCCTTGAACTTCCAGCCGATCAACAAGACCAAACCACCTTCAGGACCATACTCACCAGAAGGGACCTGCCAACCGATCCGAAAAGAACTATTGAGACTCCCCCCAAAACAGTCTCCCCCCCCAAAACCTAACCTCTCAGCGCCCCAAACGAGGAGAAAAACCACACTCCTTAGCCATTACCCCTGGCTGGCCCATGAAGTTTCCCTTTAAACCACACCCTGACCCCCCCAGTTTTCCCCCCCATGATGAGACAGCAAAAACTGCTGCCAAAACCCAATTTTCAGAAATGAGACCAAGAGTTCTCAAATATTAAATACAGTTTCCGCCAGTTGGCGAATTGTACTATGTTTAATTGTTATGTTATGAAAACACTAATTTAAGTGTCTTAACAGAATCTAAATCCTCGGCACTGGAGCTGCGCCAGCCCTCCTCAAGCCAGAGAGGGACCTAAAAATCAACATGTCAAACTCAGGTAAGACCCCTCCTGGATTGACACCAGCACAGTAACACCCACAACCCAATGATTCAGATAGAAAACATTCACTTCATATCATCTCCCCTAACCCAAAGGTCTGAATAGCCCTACTAAAAGAAAAATGGTGACAAAATACTATGAAAAGAAAAGGGAGATATAATATTCATCACAGAAACCCACTTTATAAAACATAAAAGACCCAAAATTCTAAACAGAAACTATACTTCAATTTATCATTCCCAGCTGGGGTTAAGAAAGGAGGGGTGTAATATTACTACACAAAAGGTTGAACTTTTAGGTTGTGAAAAACTATAAGTGATGAAGAAGTTAGATACCTTTTCTGGTGGGGACCACGGGTCACACAAAAATGACACGATCAATATTACCCCCAAATACAAACCAAAGAGCATTTTCCATGATATAGAAACAAAAACTATTCCCCACAACACAGGCAAATAATCATGGCAGGAGACTTAACATATGTATGGACCCCAAAATGGATAGATCCAAGACTTCATCAAATACTGACACAACAACCTCCAACAAACCTCTAACAGTCCTGACACAAATATCCAACTTGTGGGACTCGTGGAGACTGAACACCCCAAAAGTAAACAATACTCATTTTACTCACACCCCCACAATGTCTACTCTAGAATAGAATATATCTTCATCTCAGCTACAATGATACCATACATAGAAGAATCCATATATTCCCAATTACCTGGTGTCTGACCATGCCCCAGTATCCCTAACCATGAAAAACACAATACTACACGCACCAACATACACATGGAGGCTAAATGAAAACACGATCACAGACGAAGCACACAAAAATACCTAATCAAAGAAATAGACAACTACTTTAAAGTCAACATCACTAGTGATATGGACTTTTCAACTGTATGGGCAGCCCATAATGCAGTCATTAGGGACAACTCCTCAAAATAGCCTCAAAAAACAGAACCAAAACAGAGAAAACATTCTAGACCTAACCAAACAAATCAAACAGACAGAAATTACACACGCCAGAAACCACAATGAATCAGATAAAATAAATTAACACAACTCAGAAACAGGCTAACGCAGGATACTAAACTCAGGAGCAGAAAAAAGCAATCAAACTCACACAGCAGAAACTCTTCGCCTCTCCAACAAACCTGACTCGATGCTAGCCAGGAAGAGACAGAATGACCCTCAACAGATTACTCCCTTTAAGAAACCAGACTAGATATGTCGAACTTCACAAAATCCGGTCCGCTCAAGGATCCGTGAATTTTTGGAAAATTCGAAAATTCGAAAATCCGCAAGCGGACCCATTAAAATGAAAATATCCTCGAAAATAGCGTTTTTCTCGAAAATACGAGGAAAACGCGTATTTAAGAATAATTTTGAAAATACGAGTAATCCTCGTATTTTGAAAATTTTCGAAAATACGTGTCCCCGAAAATCGAGAAATCTCGTAATTTCGAAAATTTTTGAAAATAGAGAAATCCGTGGTTCGGAAGTTCGGAAGGCAGAAAATCCGGAAAAATCCTCCTTTCGCGAACGGGATAAATCTGCGGCAGATCCGGGTTTGGATCCGCGAAACGGCCATCCCTAACCAGGACAGAACACTTACCCACAACCCCACTCAAATAATAAAACTATTTGAAAACTACTATAGAGACTTATACGACGGTTAAAACAGTGAACAAAGACTACATGGACAATCTAATTCAATTCAGCACTACTACAACTCCCACACCTCACGGACTGAGACAGAGACTTACTAAACTCCCCCATAACAAACCTAGAAATATCAAATGCCAAAACAACTCAAAACAGGAAAATCTCCAGGCCCAATGGCTACACAGCGGCTACACAAAAATTCAAGCAGCAAATAACGCCTCACCTAAAACACTATTCAACCAAATAATCACAAGCTACAAACATATGCACCAGACCTTTTAAAAGAAAATATAATAGTCTCCACCAACAAGGCAAAGGGGCATATTTATAAGGTTCGTTAACTTTTCGCGCCGTTGGTTCGTCGGCCGTTTGTGCTACAAGCGTTAACCTTTCGCGGCGGTACGGTATGTTTGCTCGGCAGTATCGGCTGTTACTTCGCCACCTTGAAGGTGGCGAAGTCAGCGATACTAACCTCGCGGCGGGGAGGGGCAGGCAACCCGCGGCGGGTGGTCGCACACCGCCCAGGAGACACGCCCACCCCGCCCACACCCCCGCGGCGGCGGCGACCACCCGCGCCGCTTCCCAGCAGCCCTCCCAACCCGTTCCCCGCTCCGGCAATCTCGGACCAGCCCGCCGCGCATCCCCTCCCCGCGGCAACCCCTCCAAGCCCCCCGCGCTCCGGGGAGGGGAAGGGAGGGAGCCGCTGGGAGGGGTGGAGGCTCCCCCCCAGGGGCGGGGTCTGAGAAGGGCCTTTGGGGCTTGGGGGTCCCGCAGCTCGAACCGGGACCCCCCCTCCCGGCTTGTAAGGGCCTTGCGGCACTTACAAGTGCCTTGCGGCTCTGACAGAGCCTTTTGGGGCTTAAGGGGTCCCGCCCGCAGCTCGAAACGGGACCCCCCTCCCCGGCCCTATCAGGGCCTTTGCGGCACTTACAAGTGCCCTTGCGGCTCTAACAAGAGCCCTTTGGGGCTTAGGGGTCCCGCAGCTCGAACCGGGACCCCCAACCCATACCACCCCCAGATATACGAGCCGACCGCCGTCCCTTGAATTCTTGCCCATTCTTTTTCCTGCTTGACCGCGACCAGGACTAATCCCCCCCCCCCCACGGGCACAAGTGCCTTTGGCGGGGGGTCCCGCAGCTCGAACGGGACCCCCAGTGTGGTGTGTAAGAAATAGTCATGTTAATGGAACATTTCAGTAAGTAATGATGTTTGGGGAAAATTCTAGTAAAACTGCAAAAAATACGACAAAAGGGAGAAAAGGGGCAAAAGGGCAAAAATTCACCTATTTATAAATGGCTTTAAATTAAAAGAGACAAAAATAGCTCTGAAATTGCACTAGAGAGCAATCTCTCTTTTCGCAGTGATACCACACTTAACGCAATGAATAAGACGAAAACTATCGCCACATATCGCCACAGCGATACTTTTCCGCAAAGGCGAAAACTAGTGTTTTTAAAAATAAGGTGAAAATTGCGCTATTTGTAATTGCGATGTCCTGCGACAAATAGCGATCATGTATAAATATGCCCTTAATGTCCATAGACTACTTGCCCAGTTATTCCTTTATCCTTCCTCAATCGTTATATCCCAGGACTGAACCCCAATATATCCCTTATGTTACTTTCCTTATATTAATTATCCGTTGATACCCATTACCCCCTACCGTGAACCTCACTAAATTCCCCATACTAACATGTTTTATTATTTTTGTTTGCTCTGGCAATGTCAACATGTAAATTGACCCTGCTAAAAAAGCAATATTTGATTTGATTGATTGATTAATAGATAGATAGATTAGATAGATAGATAGATATAGAGAGAAACTATCTATTTGTTGCCTCTCTATCATATCTGTCTCACAAAGACTGGACATTAATGCACTTAAAGGGCATGTCCACCCCAAAACAAATCCCCCCAACACTGGCCCACCATGTAGTGTAGTTTAATACTTACCTCACATCCCAGCTCATAGGGTTCTCCTGTAGCCCCCCCCCCCAAAGTCCCAAAAACTGCCCACCAGGAGGCTAGCAGAGTCATATGACTTCTGCTACCTGGCCTCCGGGAGAATTTTGGATGCGTAGCAGCCCTTCTCCCCCCCTCCCCTCCTCTCCTCTCCCTCCCTCTGTTTACTATCCCCCTAGCATAAAACCCCTTTAATACAGTATTCCCCATGTCTCCCAGCCCCAACCGCATATTTTTTTTTTTAGAAAGCTCCCCAAACTATACCTTCTTTCCCCCTGCACTGAAAGACCCCGCAGCAGTCCGTGATTGGCTGCCGCTCAGCAATACAGATGCGACTGCCCGTCCCGCCCTTCTGCTTGCATTTTCTCGCAAGCAGAGGGCCGGGAGCGCGGGGAGGAAAGAGGGGAGGTAAGTAGGTTTGGGGGGCTTTCTAAAAAAAAAATATAGCGGTTGGGGCGGGAGACATATGGGATTAACATTTAAAATTTATTTAAGGGTGGACATACCCTTTAATCCAACACATGAAAGAGAAGAAAATAAAACTGTCGCAGGTGTTAGTTTTATTTATTCATTAGCTTTTATGGCATCCATTTTGTTTTATGCCTCCAGGGGGGCGGAGAGATGGGGGGGTAGGCGCAGGAGGGTGGGGGACCCATAGGTCGGTGGCGTCGAATGTGTCAGAGGGATTGAGAAACACTTGACGTTCCCAGTGAGCTCAAGGTCTTTTGCTTCCCTCGTTTTGTGCCAACCTTGCATTCCAATTGCATTCCAATGGATGTTTTATCAATTCTACTTTTCTTAACATCTCCTATGTTGCGATACCACTTACACATATCATCCCGGAACTTCTACTGGAAATAAAATTAACAACAGTTTTCTGGATAAGTATAACACATTGACTCTCTCCACTTTACAGGCAGAAGATGAAGTACCACCAATTGTCCATACAGGTTTGTGCTATCCTTTTATCCATTGCAGAGCAAAGGACAGTATATTGATGTGTACCATAAATTAGTCATACAGGACTTGGAGAAATTAAATCTTAATCAAAATACTCATAATAAACATCATTCATATAACTTCAATAAACAAGATAAAGCAGCACTAAAACAACTGAGAAATAACAATTCAATCGTAATCAGGAATTCAGATAAGGGTGGTCCCATTGTTGTTATGGATTGTGTACAATATGAATCAGAGGCATACAGACAACTTAATGATACAGATACTTACACATTGTTATCAGGAGATCTGGTTAATGGATTTTTAAAACATTTTTATCAACTTTTGGAAAAGGGATGTGATATTTAGGTGATTGATGAAGATGAACGAGACTATCTCAGGATTAAAAATCCATGTTCCCAAAAGTCCATAAGTCCTTGATAGATGTAGAAGCTAGGCCTATAGTATCAGGGTTCGGATCACTTAATAAACATTTAGCTGAATATGTAGACAATCTACTTCTTCCCATGATCTTAAGATTGCCTAGTTTTCTTAAGGACACTACGGAACTATTGCGAGTATTTAAAGACTTCACCTGGCAACCAAATTACCATTGGATATCTATGGATGTAACAGCATTATATTCCTGCATAGAACACTCTTCCACTGGAAGACAGTTCCATAGCTTTACCCTTCTCACAGTGAAGAACCCTTTCCGAACTTGAAGCCTAAACCTTTTTTCTTCAAGCCTTAAGGGATGTCCACGTGTCCTCTGACATGCTCTAATAGTGAACAATGCCCCAGATAGTTTATTGTATGTCCCGTTAATGTATTTATACACAGTAATCATATCCCCACGCAAGCGCCTTTTCTCCAGTGTACAAAATTGTAACTTTTACAGTCTCTCTTCAGTCTCTCTTCAAGCTCCCTCAATCCCCTTATTAATTTAGTTGCCCTTTTCTGAACCCTTTCAATTTCAAAGATGACCTTTTTGTACACAGGATTCCAAAATTGCACTGCGTATTCCAAATGAGACCTTACCAATGCTTTGTAAAGAGGGAGAATAACAATTTCCTCCCTTGAATCTGTACCTCTCTTTATACCATGCTGGCTCTGGCTGTTGCCACCTGGCACTGCTTGCTACCTTTAAGTTTGTTATCAACCAAAACTCCAAGATCCCTTTCCAACAGGGATTCACTTAACACAAAGCTATTTATAGTATAAGCAGCACAAGGATTTTTACGTCCAAAATGCATTACCATACATTTATCAACATTGAATCTCATCTGCCACTTAGCAGCCCAATGTAACAATCTATCTAGATCCCCCTGCAACGATTGCACATCCTCTGAAGTCTTTAATGGTCGACAAAGTTTTGTGTCGTCAGCAAACACAGAAACCTTGCTGACAATACCCACTTCCAAATCATTAATTAATAGATTAAATAGAAGCGGCCCCAACACAGAACCCTGTGGCACCCCACTTAGCACTTTAGTCCATAATGATGAAGCCCCATTAACAACTACTCTCTGTATCCTATTCATTAACCAATTTTCTATCCATGTACATATGTGCCTACCCAGACCAACAGCCCTTAGTTTATACATTAGTTGCCTATGGGGGACTATCAAAAGCCTAGCAAAATCCCAGTATACTACATCTACTGCTATGCCAGAGTCTAAATTTCTACTTACTTCCTCATAAAAGCCAAGCAAGTTAGTTTGACAAGATCTATTCCTCCTAAATCCATGCTGGTTACTACTTATAATGTTAGTCCTGGAAACTAACAATAATTCATACAGATTGCAGATCAAGAGCTATGTACGTTACATAGATGATTTACTGTTGGTGTGGGGTGGTGATCTGTCTGATATAAATCAATTTATAATTTATTGTAATAACAACACATGTAATATAAAACTAACCTCCCAGACACATAATTGTCATATTGAATTTCTAGATGTACTACTGCAAGTTGACAATAACAAAGTTGTTACTGACCTATATAAGAAACCCATTACGAAAAAACGCTATCTTACATACAAATTCTTCGCACCATAAATTGGTCATAGAGTCAGTACCTTATGGCCAGTCTGTTCGTCTAAGACGTATATATGTCACGATTGAGACACTTTTAACACCCAGGCTTTGTGTTTATGGGATAGATTGCTTAACAGAGGATACGACACACATAACGTGAAACGTGCATATGATAAAGCAGTTTTGTTCGATCGTACAAAACTATTGAAATTCTTTGAGCTACAACAACAGAAAACGATACCCACTTAATGAAAGGTCATTGCCGCATGACAGTAAAATATCTTTTATCAGTACATTTACTAAGTAAATCAAAGTTTTATGATTACCAAGATTTTGAAGACATTGGAATGTCTTAGAAGAAGATTCCAGATTAAGGAATGTCTTGTGTAGCGGTCCTAGATTTTGTTTTAGAGGTGAGGTCGCAACATTGGAGCAGACTTATCTCCCTCAATACATAGAATACCCCCTACCAACACGTTACCCACATGGTTGAGGTATAGGGGTACTTACAAATGTGGTGGGTTAAGGTGTAGTTCATGTAAATATATTCAGGTCTCTACTGAGTTCACCAGTAATCAAACAGGCCAGAAATATAATATCAAAAACTATTATAATTGTTGCTCATCCAATAGGGTACAGTATATCTGACTTCATGCGAGTGCGGCAGCCAATATGTGGGCAAAACCTCAAGATTGGCTACCAGAATGATCACGGAGCATATTAATACTACCAAAAAAGGAGCTCAACCATAGCAGCTCATCTTTTAGAACATCATGGTGGCTCCACAAGTGTAAAATTTCAGATTATAGATAAACCCAATATGTCAATAAGGAAGGGCGACACACATAAAGAGCTTCTCTGTAGGGGGGCGGAGCCTGACCGGGAGGGGAGATGGACGTGTGGTGAGGGAGCTCTGACACAGCCAGGGGGAATCTATCGAGCTATCTCTAATCTGAACCAGACTTAGACCCCCAATAAGGGACATAACGCAATATGGATCCTAGAAACAACAACAAAGAGCATAAAAATGATCAACAGGGTGACCTGGGGAACTTTGTGCTCCGAGGCGAACAGGCCCAACCCAACCAACATGGCGGCGCACACAAAATTCCAGCAACGGAAACAGCAAAAGCCCGGTGACCAGAAAAGATCTGGACGATCTGTTCCACAACCTAGAACAAGTCATCACATTGGCCCATCAGAAAACCCTTACCGAAGTAAGCCCCGGGGGATCGAGTCGCAACACTTGAAACCCAACAAACTGGGACTGCCAAATACTGTCACCAGACCGACACCGACATAGCAGATCTCAAAAAGCAGATCCAACTCCTGACCAACCTACAAGAAGACGCCGATAATAGGTCACGACACAATAATTTAGAGAGTTTAAAGAGTTACTGACCTGCAGACATATCTCAAGGCCTTGTTCACCAGGATGGCACCGGATATCCCCGAGCACCTTATGCTCCTAGACAGAGCTCACAGAGCCCTAAGACCACCGTCCAACATAGACGGCTCACCCAGGGACGTCATTACCTGCCTACATTATTATCAGACTAAGGAACGTATCTTGAGAGAAGCAAGGACACAAGGCCCACCAGAAATGGACGATATTGTTCTCCATATCTACCAGGATCTGGCCCCCAGAACCCTTCAAAGAAGAAGAGCAATGAAACCAGTGACAGAAATTCTGATAGCCCACAGGATCAGATACAAATGGGCCTTTCCCTTCAAACTAATCGCAAACCACGAGGGCAAGTCAGCTACAGCAGCCAGAGGAGGGCCAAATGCTCCTGAGGAAATTAGGGATAATGGCATCTCCCCCTACACCACCTAGCAGCGACCCAAGCAGGGTGCACCCACCTCCAATAAGCTGGACCCAAATCTAAAACAACACTTTCCCCCCAAACACCTGAAACCAAAGGAAACAAGTTTAGTACACCCACTAACAGCAAAACCCAGACAATACCATCAGCCCCCTTCCCCCACCCACAAGGTTCCCTACTTAACAGAAGTAAAACCAAAACGCAAAAAAGGAAAGAAAAGTAAAAAGAAAAGGGGAAAAAGGGAAGAAAAAAAAAAGGGGGGAAAGGGAAAAAGGGAACTGATATCCTAAAAACCAAAATTAAACAACTAAAACTAAAACAAAAACCTGAAGAGACCCATCCCACATGGAGTCCAGTGAAGACCGGAGCTCTAACAGACTTAACCTAAACCCTTAAAAGAAAAAAAGGGGAAACACAACACTAAACAATAATACCTTCCCAAGGAAAAATAACTGACCAACGGAAACAACAAGCCCAGACAACAGATGTCCATTTACGACCCAAACAGATCGTACCCAAACTAAAGGACCACGGACAGAACAAGCCAAAAACAGACGAGCAAAGTAACCCTAAACAAAATTACACATCAGACCTACAAAAGCTCAACACCAAGAACTAACGAAGGAATATTAAAACTACAACAGCACAACAAAAACAAAAACCCTATCATGACCCAAAATGCAAACCCCATCACCTACAACATCTGGAAATCCCCAGAACCATCAGACGAATTCAAACCAACTCAACTCAAGAAAGGCCCCTTTATCCCCACTAGACTTAAAAACAAAAACACACAGAACCTATAACAGAAGACAACTTCTCCAAGCCGAAACCACTAATGGAGGAAGGAAAGAGAATCCAGAACCCATAACCAAAGACAGACCACCCAAGACACCAACTCTTTCCCACCACACCAACCCACCTCTAACCCATTCAGCATTGAATATGGAACATTTAGCATCCACCCCTTATAAAAGAGGGAAAAGAGGAAATCCCCTTTCCAGCCGATCAACAAAGACCAAAACCACCTTCAGGACCATACTCACCAGAAGGGACCTTGCCAACCGATTCCGAAAGAAACTATGAGACTCCCCCCAAACAAAAACAGTCCCCCCCCCGACAAAAAAACTAACCTCTCAGTGCCAAAACCAGGAGAAAGCCCATAATTTTTCCCTTAAAACCACCCCTTGCCCCCCCAAGTTTCCCCCCCATGATGAGACAGCAAAAACTGCTGCCAAAACCCAATTTTCAGAAATTGAGACCAAGAGTTCTCAAATATTATAATACAGTTTCCGCCACGTTGGCGAAGTTAGCTATGTTTAATTGTTATGTTATGAAAACACTAAATTTAAGTGTCTTAACAGAATCTAAATCCTCGGCACTGGAGCTGCGCCAGCCCTCCTCAAGCCAAGAGAGGGACCTAAAAATCAACATGTCAAACTCAGGTAAGACCCCCTCCTGGATTGACACCAGCACAGTAACACCCACACACCCAATGATTACAGATAGAAAACATTCACTTCATATCATCTCCCATAACACCAAAGGTCTGAATAGCCCTACTAAAAGAAAAATGGTGACAAAATACTATGAAAAAGAAAAGGGAGATATAATATTCATACAAGAAACCCACTTTATAAAACATAAAGAACCCAAAATTCTAAACAGAAACTATACTTCAATTTATCATTCCTCAGCTGGGGTTAAGAAAGGAGGGGTGTCAATATTACTACACAAAAGGTTGAACTTTTAGGTTGAAAAAACTATAAGTGATGAAGAAGTTAGATACCTTTTCCTGGTGGGGACCACGGGTCACACAAAAATGACACCGATCAATATTTACGCCCCAAATACAAACCAAAGAGCATTTTTCCATGATATAGAAACAAAACTATTCCCCCACAACACAGGCAAAATAATCATGGCAGGAGACTTTAACATATGTATGGACCCCAAAATGGATAGATCCAAGACTTCATCAAATACTGACACAACAACCTCCAACAAACCTCTAACAGTCCTGACACAAATATCCAACTTGTGGGACTCGTGGAGACTGAAACACCCCAAAAGTAAACAATACTCATTTTACTCACACCCCCACAATGTCTACTCTAGAATAGACTATATCTTCATCTCAGCTACAATGATACCATACATAGAAGACTCCAATATCTTCCCAATTACCTGGTCTGACCATGCCCCAGTATCCCTAACCATGAAAAACACAATACTACACGCACCAACATACACATGGAGGCTAAATGAAAACACGATCACAGACGAAGCCACAAAAAAATACCTAATCAAAGAAATAGACAATTACTTCAAGTACAATATCACTAGCGATATGGACTTCTCAACTGTATGGGCAGCCCCATAATGCAGTCATAGAGGACAACTCCTCAAAATAGCCTCAAAAAACAGAAACAAACAGAGAAAAAAACATTCTATAGACCTAACCAAACAAATCAAACAGACAGAATTACACACGCCAGAAACCACAATGAATCAGATAAATAAAATTACACAAACTCAGAAACAGGCTAACGCAGATACTATCAGGAGCAGAAAAAGCAATCAAACTCACACAGCAGAAACTCTTCGCCCTCTCCAACAAACCTGACTCGATGCTAGCCAGGAAGAGACAGAATGACCCTCAACAGATTACTCCCTTTAAGAAACCAGGACTAGATATGTCCGAACTTCACAAAATCCGGTCCGCTCAAGGATCCGTGAATTTTTGGAAAAATTCGAAAATTCGAAAATCCGCAAGCGGACCCATTAAAATGAAAATATCCTCGAAAATACGCGTTTTTCTCGAAAATACGAGGAAAACGCGTATTTTAGAAAATTTTCGAAAATACGTATTTCTGAAAATAAGAGTAATCCTCGTAATTTCGAAAATTTTCGAAAATACGTGTCCCCGAAAATACGAGAAATCTCGTTTAATTTGAAAATTTTTGAAAAATATGAGAATCGTGCGTCGGAAGTTCGGAAGGCAGAAAATCCGGAAAAATCCTCCTTTCGCGAACGGGATAAATCTGCGGCAGATCCGGGTTTGGATCCGCGAAACGGCCATCCCTAACCAGGACAGAACACTTACCCACAACCCCACTCAAATAATAAAACTATTTGAAAACTACTATAGAGACTTATACGACGGTAAAACAGTGAACAAAGACTCAGACTACATGGACAATCTAATTCAATTCCTAGCACTACTACAACTCCCACACCTCACGGACTGAGACAGAGACTTACTAAACTCCCCCATAACAAACCTAGAAATATCAAATGCCATTAAACAACTCAAAACAGGAAAATCTCCAGGCCCAGATGGCTACACAGCAGGCTACTACAAAATATTCAAGCAGCAACTAACGCCTCACCTAAAAACACTATTCAACCAAATAATCACAAGCTACAAACCTATGCACCCAGACCTTTTAAAAGAAAATATAATAGTCATCCACAAAACAGGCAAAGGGGCATATTTATAAAGGTTCGTAAATTTTCGCGGCCGTTTTCGCGGAATTAAGCGTAACCTTTCGCGGCGGTACTGGTTTCACTCGGCAGTATCGGCTGTTTTACTTCGCCACCTTGAAGGTGGCGAAGTCAGCCGATACTAACCTTCCGCGGCGGGGAGGGGCAGGCAACCCGCGGCGGGTGGTCGCACCCGCCCCGGGAGACACGCCCACCCGCCGACACCCCCCGCGGCGGCGGCGACCACCCGCCGCCGCTTCCCAGCAGCCCCTCCCAACCCGTTCCCCGCCGCGGCAATCTCGAACGGGAGGTGGAGGGCTGCGGGAGGCCGCAGCAGTGTCGTGACCCGCCGCGCACCCCCTCCCCGGCAACCCCTCCAAGCCCCCCGGCGCTCCCGGGAGGGGAAGGGAGGGAGCCGCTGGGAGGGGTGGAGGCTCCCCCAGCGGGGCCCTGAGAAGGGCCTTTTGGGGCTTAGGGGGTCCCGCAGCTCGAACGGGACCCCCCCTCCCCGGCCCTTGTAAGGGCCTTTGCGGCACTTACAAGTGCCCTTGCGGCTCTGACAGAGCCTTTTGGGGTTAAGGGGTCCCGCAGCTCGAACCGGCACCCCCCTCCCCGCCCTATCAGGGCCTTTGCGGCACTTACGTGCCCTTGCGGCTCTAACAAGAGCCCTTTGGGGCTTAGGGGTCCCGCAGCTCGAACCGGGACCCCCTCCCCGGCCCTTGTAAGGGCCCTTGCGGCACTGACAAGTGCCTTTGGCGGGGGTCCCGCAGCTCGAACCGGGACCCCCAGTGTGCGGCTCTTAAAAGAGCCCTTGGGCGACGTTTCGGGCTGGCGACACCAACCCCACTCAGGTCCGATGCCAGGCAGACTCACTGCGGCCGACAGTGAGCCCGCTGGGTTAATGTAAAGCAGTATTAAAAATTGACCAATCAGAAACGGATTATGGATTTCTGCAAACCTATATAAAGAGGAGCTTTCCGCCGCGGAACTCAGATGCCATCGCAGTAGATGGCTGAAGAAAGAAGAGGCTGGCAACATCGGCTCCGCTGAGGCGGCGGTGCCAGCGGGCTCACTGGCGGCCGCAGTGAGTCTGCCTGGCATCGGCGACCTGAGTGGGGTTGGTGTCGCCCAGCCCGAAGACGTCGCGTCGGATCAAGACGCCGGCAACATCAGCCTTTGAGGTCGCCGGTGCCCGCCGGGGGTACCCCTGGCGGCCGCAGGGGTACCTCTCGGGGGTCGGCGGCCTCGGCGGAGCTGGTGTCGCCGGGACTGGAAGAAAGAAGACGCCGCCCAAGGGCTCTTTAAGAGCCGCACTGGGGGTCCCGGTTCGAGCTGCGGGACCCCCGCCAAAGGCACTTGTCAGTGCCGCAAGGGCCCTTATAAGGGCCGGGGAGGGGGGGTCCCGGTCCCGCCCCCTTAGGAGAGGCGTCGGGAAGGGATTTTAAGTCCCTTCGCGGCGATACTATACAGTATCGACGCGAAGGGGCTTAAAATTACCGCAGCACATCGCGGCCGATACATATCGCGGCCGCGATACATATCGCGGGAATAGCGCTCGCCGTTATAAATACGGCGATAGCGCTATTTTCGCGGCCGCGATGTGCGGCAGTAATTTTTTGCCGCTATTATCGTTGCTTTATAAATATGCCCCAAAGACTCCACTTGCTACAAAAACTATAGACCAATATCACTCATCAATATAGACATAAAACTACTAATGAAAATAACAGCTGACAGACTTTCAATAATACTACACGAAATATTACACCCCGACCACAAGCTTTATAAAAACAGGCAGCAACTGACAGCATCAGAAGAAAAATACAACTTATGTACTACGCTAAAACCAACAAACAACCAACGGTATTTGTAGCACTAGATGCGGAAAAAGCATTTAACAGAGTAGAATGGACGTACATGAAAATATCCTTAAATACTACAACTTCCCCCCGAACTTCCTTAACTAATCAACTCCATATCTCCAACCCGACAGCCACGATACATAATATGGGCTTCCACTCAGAATCCTTCAAATACGAAATGGGACCAGACAAGGTTCCCCGCTCTCGCCTCTGTTATTCTCTGTATTATTAGCGGAACATTAGCCCAAGCAATAAGAAACCATACAGATATACAAGGAATCAAATAGGCCCCTCACAATACAAGATAGCAATGTTTGCAGATGACACCTTGCTATCACTCCAAAACCCACAGATCTCACTACACTACTTTTTCAACTATTAAAACCACTAGGCCAGATATCGGGTTTCAAGATAAATCAATCCAAATCATTGAACTACTGTTGAACCTCCCCCCAGGAGGAAACTTTACTAAACACGAAACATGATCTCAAATGGACCACATCGCATACACTTTTTAGGAGTTAACATAACAGACGACCCAAAAACCCTATACGAAAAAAAATTACCCACCACATGTTAAACGAATAAAACAACTTCTCCTGAAATGGAACCAATACCAAATTTCCCTCTTCAGCCGAATATACACCATTAAAATGACAATTCTCCCAAAATTTCTACTTATTTAGGACCTTCCAAGCCCACTCATCAAAAAGACACAGCAAATGCCAAAGAGAGATCACCAAATTCATATGGCAAACACCGCAGACCCAGAATAAAACTTTAACACTCCAGAGACCAACTAACAAACTAGGGGCAAACTTACCAGACCTCAACAAAATACTACTAGCCGCCCAAATAGCCCAAACTCTACAATGGCACAATGCCTTCACCCCAGTGCAGATGGGTAGAGCTTGAACAAAACATAATAAACCAGACCCCACTACCTAACCTTCTATGGTTACCCAGCCACAAACCGTTAGACACAGCAACCAAACAGAAATACACCTCTCATCGCAACATTCACTGATGCTTCCAATTTTTAACAACCCGGGGTTTCCACCAGGAAACAACAAATCAGACTAGAAAGCATGGCAAGCCAGAGGTATAGAATGGGTACCCCAGATATGCACAGAAGGTAAACTGATGCCATGGGAAGCGATCCAATCTATATGGAAAATAAACAACCAAGAATGGCTAAGATATCACCAACTTGCACATTATATAACAGAGAGGCAGGCTTCCTACCCCTCGTCTCCGCCCTCTCCCCTAGAAAAACTAGCAATCGACAACCCGAACGGCCACAACAAAATCACAAAACTATATTCCGAAATCACACAATATAAACCCATAGCAGACTCCCATCACAAATCAACTGGGAGAACTGGCTAGAAAAGCAAAAATCAGAGGAGGAGTGGGAAAAAATAGCCTCTAACCTAAGAAAATGTTCCTACAACACTATACTACAGGAGAAAAGCTAAAAATCCTCCATAACTGGTATATCATGCCAACCAAATAAACAAAATCTCACAACAACTGTCTCCCTTATGCTTCCGGCAATGCCAACAAAAAGCCGATTTATACCATGTGTGGTCATGTCCGGAGGTCAAAAAAATATGACGATAGCTATGAACTAATAAACCAGACCCTCAAAACCTCGCTACTCCCCAACCCATGGGAGGCCTTGTTCAACACGATTTAATAAACCTAAACAAGCACGGTAAGAAAAAGAAAGTACCACTATATGTATAAGCACTAGAGCCCTCATAGCCTCCTCTTGCAATCCCCAGCACCCTCTAACACCAACTAATTAACAAAATCTGGTGGATCTACTATAATGAGAAACCAATTTACTCAACAAGCAAAAGGCTAACCTACTATGAGAAAACATGGGAGTCCTGGCTGCTATATATGGACCCCCCCATGAATCAAAGAGATAATCAGATCCAAAATGAAGAGGAGCAGCTGGCGTAGCTCAGAGAGAAGAGGAACCAATCTATAGATACCTCCACCCACTACAGCTTCCTCCCAGTACGACGAACAGAAAACACAGAAACCACAACAAGGTACAAATAATGTTTTATATCATATTGAAAAGACAGTATTAAACAGAACTGATATATATAAATAGATAAAAATTATGTTGAATGTTAAATGTTATTTTTATTTATGTGACCCAACAATAAAAAAAAATTATTGAAAAAAGAGCTCTCTGTAGAGAAGCACACTGGATGTAATGTGTCTGAGAATGGTTGTTCCTAATGGACTCAATGCAGATTTTGAACCAGCTTTTTGGACTAGTTAACTAAATTTACAATATTATCTACATTATGTCAATATTTGCATTATAAATAAGGTCCTTTGAATTATATCCACATCACACAATCATGCCATTAATAAAAACAGTGGGAAAATATAGGTACTAATTGCACATCTCTTGGGGTATGTGCTATTTTGATTATGCGCTTTATTGGGAATAAAAGATGATTTGGTTTCCCATTTCTATAAATATTACCTATTGTTAAGAGTTCTTCAGGATAAGGCCTCTATGAGACCCCCTCTGGACGCAGAATCTAAGTACCTGCCGGTCTTCACCAGAGCCTCTAATGGTAGGATGTTTTGCGGGGACAGGCACCAGGTCGCGGCTCCAGAAGAGAGAATCACAAAGACCAATCCCACAATGTGGAGATGCGGACCGCAGAAGAAGCTGTGGTAGATATACAGGCTGGAAGTAACTGGAGGTAGGAACTGTAGTAGATAGGCAGACCGGAGGTAGGAGCAGTGGTGTAGTTATGCAGACCAGGGGTAAATGGAGGTAGGAGCTGGAGTGGATATGCGGACAAAGGTAGGAGCTGTGGTAGATATGCAGACCGGAGGGTAACTGGAGGTAGGAGCTGGAGTGGAGATGCGGACCGGAGGTAGGAGCTGTGGTAGATATGCAGACCGGAGGTAACTGGAGGTAGGAGCTGGAGTGGGATATGCGGACCGGAGGTAGGAGCAGTGGTAGTTATGCAGCGGAGGTAACAGGAGGTAGGAGCTGAAGTGGAGATGCAGACCGGAGGGAGAGCAGTGGTAGTTATGCAGACCGGAGGTAAACAGGAGGTAGGAGCAGGGGAAATAATGCAGGCAGACTGGACACAGGAGACAGGGAACAACTGGATACCAACACTAACGCTAACCAGGAGCTAGGAGTTCAGAGCAACAAACTCTGAACTGGCAGCAAGAGGCCAACTGCCAGGAGGAGCCTAAATAGGCCCCTGTGACCTCATCCCTGCTGGACGTGCCCCGGAAGAAGATGGCCACCAGCAGGGTAAAAGCCTGCGCTGCCCACGTCCTCTCGTCACTGAGGATGCGCGGGAGTGCCCGCGAGCGGGCAGATCGCGTCATCGGTGCACTCCCGCTTGCGACCGCCGGAGGAGGATCCCAGGCCCGAGGAAAGGTAAGTTCCTGACATTTCCCCCCCCCCACGGGCTTGGGCTTAGGTTTGTCAGGATGTTTGGAATGAAAAGTCTTGACTAACCGAGGAGCGTGAATCTGTTCAGACGGCTCCCAAGAATTCTCTTCGGGACCAAATCCCTTCCATTTAATAAAGATATCTTAACTTTCCAGCAGAAATCTTGGCATCTAAAATTGTCTCCACCTCGTATTCGTCAGTCCCATCAATCACAATAGGCAGCGGAGGAGGCTCCAGCGCCGAGTCTGTAACATATCTTTTAAAACAGGATACATGAAAGACTGGATGTATCTTTAATGACATGGGGAGCTCCAGTTCAAAGGCAACCGTGTTGATAGCTTTCCAATACGAAATGGCCCGATGAACCGGGGACCCAACTTAGCAGAGGGAATCCTCAATTTCAAATTCCGAGTCGACAACCAAACCAAATCTCCAACCTTAAATATCGAAGAATCTTTTCTTAATAGATTGCGCTTGCTCCTGAGCTTAAGGATGAAGGTCTTCAGCTCTAAAGTCTTCTCCTTCATGAGATGTATTCTGGTGAAAAGGTCAGGAATAATGATCTTGGAAGGAATACCGATAAGGAAAGTTGGATTAAATCCATAGTTAGCATAAAAGGGGAACACTTGATGGAAGAATGAACCGCGTTGTTGTAAGCAAAATCTGCAAGTGGTAACAGAGAGGACCAATCTTCTTGTGACACGGAGAGGGTAACAACGAAGATACTGTTCAAGTGTTTGGTTTGTTCTTTCTGTTTGTATTAGATTGTGGATGGTATCCGGAGGAAAAAGAATTGTGGATATGTAAACACTTGCACAACTCTTCCAAAACCTTGAGGTGAACTGTACCCCTCTATTGATATGATATAATCAGGAACCCCGTGAAGACGCACAATCTTCTAATGAACACCTCCGCAGTAATGGGAGCGAGGGAATTCCTTTTAACGGAATAAAGTGAGCCATCTTCATCAACCGATCAACAAACCACAAAAATTGTGTTGAAACCCTTGGAACGAGGTAACTCAACAATGAAGTCCATGGTAATCATGCCCCAAGGGCGGTCAGGAACAGGCAAGGGAGACAGTAATCCATATGGTCTCTGTCTAGTGGTCTTGAATCTAGCACAAGTAAGACAAGAAGCCACAAACTGTTTACAATCCCTAGACATACTTGGCCAAATTTTCTTTAAGCAAATCCAACGTCTTGTGAACCCCAAAATGACCGGCCAAGCATGAGAATGACAATACTGAAGTACTGCGGACCTGGCCCGGTCTGGAACAAATATTTGTTGTTTTGGTATATAAAGCCGTCTTGGGAAAGAGAGGAAGACTGGAGAGATGCTTCTTTGATAGTTTTGACTATATAGTGGTTAATAGTAGAAAATTAGATTTGGAGAGAACCATATTAGGCTATCGATTTATTGACCTCAGAAGATGTGAGAAGGGTCGGCCTTGCCATTTTTTGAACCAGGACGAAAGGTTATATGGAAATTAAATCTTGTAAAGAAAAGAGCCCATCTAGCTTGACGGGGTTTTAACCTTTTAGCAGTCTGTAGGTATCCAGGTTCTTATGATCCGTGAAGATGGTAATAGAGTGATTGGCACCCTCAAGTAAATATCGCCACTCTTCAAGGGCCGATTTTATGGCCAATACTCACGGTCCCTACATCATAATTTTCTAAGAATCAGAAAGTTTTCTTGAAAAAAAGCAAACGGATGTAGTAGAGCCTTGGGTCCGTTACGTTGCGAAGTATAGCTCCTAATGCAACTTAGAAGCATCAACCTCCACTGTAAAAGGAACAGTTGGATTGGGTGAATAAGGATGGTGGCTGAAGTAAAAGCAGATTTCAGGCGCTCAAAAGCTGTTTGAGCGGACTTCGTCCAAGAGAATGGGACATGGGTTCTGGTCAGAAAGGTCAATGGTAGTATAATAGTAGAAAAATTCTTAATGAATCTACTATGAAGTTGGCAAATCCAATGAATTTTTGAACTTGTTTCCAGGTAGTTGGAGTAGGCCAATCCTGAATAGCGGAAACCTTTTGAGGGTCCATAATTAGCCCTTGGGGTGAGATGATGAACCCCAAGAACGGTATTAAAGTCTTTTCAAACTCACATTTTCCTAATCTGGCGTATAACCCATGAACTCTAAGAAGAGAGAGAACTTTCTTAACTGGATCGATGTTCCTCCAGGTTAGAAGAAAAAATCAATATATCATCTAGATAAACGGCCAAAAGTCATCTACAAAGTCACGAAAAATATCATTGACAAAATGTTGGAATATGGCAGGTGCATTGCATAGACTGAAAGACGGCATGACCAAATATTCGAAATGACCATATCTGGAGCAGAACGCCGTTTTCCATTCATCCCTTCCTTTATTCTGATCAAGTATGGCTCCCCAGAGATCCAACTTGTAAAAATTTTGGCGGTTCTCAATCGTTGAAACAATTCGGGGAACAATGAGAGGGATATCTATTTTATCGTGACATTATTGAGAGCTCGGTAATCAATACAGGGCCTAAGGAGACCATCTTTTTTCTCAACAAAAATATACCAGCCCCTGCTGGAGACGTGGAGTGGCGAATGAAGCCCTTCTGAAGATTCTCTTCTATATATTCCTTAAGAACCCTTTGCTCAGGTTCTGACAAAGGATATACCCGCCCAAAAGGAATCTCCGCACCAGGTAATAGTTCAACTGGACATCAAATGCGGTGTGGTGGTAGATTATTAGCAGCTTTCTTATCAAAGACATCTGCGAAGTTCTGATAGACACTGGGTAAGAGAGTTTAGCAGATGAACCTGATTAATACTTAAACTGAAGAGGAAAGACATGACAGTCGACAATGGGATGAGAGAAAAGAGATCTCTCCAGAGATCCAATTATTGAAGGGTGTGTGGTCTTCAACCATGGCATGCCTAGAATAAGAGGGAAAGAGAGAAAGGCAATACATCAAAACATATAAATTCTGAATGATGATTGAGTTGATCAATACTGGAAAAGTCTCTCATAGTACAGGACCAGATGAGATTTTAGACCGATCTGCCAGATGGATAAAGGAGGAGAAGATTTGGGACGAGTGGGAATCTTCCTTTTGGTAAGGGATTCCAAAATAAAACAGCTACAGGCCCCGGAGTCAATAACGGCTTGGACGGTGACCATCGGACCGGTTCCCTGAAATGAGACATCAATAGACAGGTAAGATGCTGAAGCCGGGAACGACAGACCAGAATGCATAGTAGGAACCTTACTCGTAGGTTGATTGGACATCCCTGGAGCAAAGACCAGACCCCCACAGATAGACATAGGTTTAAGCGGGTCTTCTGATCCTTTCCTCAGGAGAGAGAGAAGGACGAGTTAACCCTAATTGCATAGGGACCGGTTCAAAAATCCTGAGGACGGGGAGGTAGTGAGAATGTCATAGGCTGAACGGAAGTGCCCAACCTTTCTAATCTCTTTCTCTCAGTCGACGGTCGACGGTCAATTTGATCGCTTGGATCGATTGGGACGAGTGGGAATCTTCCATTCCTGGTAAGGGATTTCCAAAATAAAACAGCTACAGGCCCCGGAGTCAATAACGGCTGGACGGTGACCACGGGACGGTTCTGAAATGAGACATCATAGACAGGTAAGATGTGAAGCCGGGAACGACAGACCAGAATGCATAGTAGGAACCTTACTCGTAGGTCTGATTGGACCCCTGGAGCAAATGACCAGACTCCCCACAGTATAGACTAGGTTTTAAG